>CAWUFW010023233.1:0-79393 GCA_963921515.1 Calotriton arnoldi | reverse complement strand
TTTGACCCCTGCTGGACTCGCTGCTGGGTCTGTGGAGCTGATGCACCTTCTGCGCGTGGGGCGGACAGCTCTCCTCACTTCCCTCATTGCGCATGTCATGTCTTTGCCGCAGGTGACATGGATCATGGAGGGCCCACATGTACGCGTGGGTAGGCTACACATGATTGTTCACTGGTCGCCAACCCCAGTCAGTGTTTCGAATGGGAAGGTTGTCGTGCTGGTGGTATGTTCGATGTGGCGGATGGGCGGGCCTAGGTGCAGGCTTACATTCCGGACATGGGGGGGTAGTCGGATTGGCGACTAGTTGCAGTACACACGGGACACGTCTCCTCCTTTCCACATCTGGGTCATCCCTTGTACTAACTGACTGTGATACAGTCATCTTCGCCCCAGCCCTCATGTCCTCCCCTCGCTCCCCCAATATGCATGCTCACCTGCGAGGCTAGCGCTTGCACAGGCAGCCCCAAGCTCGCACCAGAGAGGGCAAGGAGTGTATGTGTGGGTCCAGGGTATGATGTGTGGCGGGACGCCGTCCACCTGCGTGGTGCCCCAAATGGAGACCCGGCCTGCATGGACTATGCATCACAGTCTTCGCCTTCCGGATCCGCCACCTGCGACACCCAGTGGCTGTGGCTGCCCTTGCGGCCATGCCGCGTCCGTCTGTGGCTGATGGCCCACACATTCACTCTTTGGCCTCTCTGGGGAGGGCTCGGGGTGGTGGCGCACGCGCTTGCACTTAGTCGCAATGGCATGTGGCGTGGTTGGTATGATGGGCAATGGATGGGATGGTGCGAGCCACCTCCCGTGACGTCAGTGCTGCTCGTGCTGTGGTGCGTCCCCCTACACTTCCATTTGACTTGTGCCATGCTAGACGTTGAGGTTCTATTGCCTGCGTGATATGACCAGGAGGAGCGCGAGGAGACCTCTCACACACCATGCTCCACTGCCATCCCGTGCCCTGTATCGCCTGTGCGGATTGACTATGTTGGGGTTACACCTGGTCGACTGGGGCTGTGTGTGCCTTGTCAAGGGGCATGGCGGGCGCACAACAGGATCCAGCTTGTCCACAGAGGGTGGGCTGAGGTGCGCCTGGTACCGCTTTGTACGTGTGCCCGGCTGCTGTGCACACACGTGTTCACTCCCCCGACAGGTGTCCTCTCACAATGCCCAGGGAAGCGGTGGTGTACTGTTCATGACCCCTCCCAACACGGCGTGCTCCAACTTGGCATGTGCGCATCTACCCGTCGCACCCACCCACCTGAGCACTGCGTCCATACGACTTCACACGACACATGTGTGTCTTCCACAGTAGTGCTACTCATTTGCGTTGACATCCAATACCAGTGGACTACATGGTCATGTCACGACTGCCGTGTACTTCACATACTCTCATCCTCTCTCATTCGTACTTGTGAAATGAGTCAGCGGAGACAGTTTTGGTTTCAAACATTATATTGAGTCTTCTGTCCTCTGTGATGCAGTATAGTGGACACTACTGGCAGCGGAATACATGTTGAGGATATACTGAGCATGATAACAAATGGGATAGGGTGTGGGGTTACATCTGCTTGGCCAAGGCTGTGCTAATGTACATTTACGTATAGCTGCGGAGCTGCGGACTTTGACACAGACGGTATACATGTAGCCTACCAGACCGCTCGGCATCTGGGCACAGTCCATCTCAGTTCCATGTGACAGGTTTGCTGCGGTTGTTCCTCATGCACGCGTGCATGTGAGATGACATCAGGGCATGTGCTTGCGTGCATGCAGCGGCGTGCCACTTGTTGTTGCACTGTGGTGGTTACTGGACATGTCACAGTCACTGGGGTCGTGTTGTTGTTGTATGCACTTGTCGTCCATGCAAAGGTCCTGGTATGGGATTCCCGGGGCGGGGGTGGGAGGGGTGCAGCACCCACAGACTCCAGGAGACCTATTCATGTCCACTGAGCGGTGTGTGTGTCCATGTGCGCTGGATCCATGTCGTGTCCTGGTTGTTCGTGCAGTTCCGTCCATGTGGGTGCGATGCACAGAGCCCATGCCACTGCCTCCCACGATGCATGCGGTGTTCCTGGATGTGATGGGGAACAGTGTGCATGTCCCGGTCATATCCGATGTCATGGCGATGTCGTTGATGGTGTGGTTACAGTTGCCGGTCGTTTGGTATGGCTGTTGTGGTGGTGACTGGCCAGTCCGTGCGGAAGCTGAGCATGGGTGCGGGGTTGGACTTCATAGGTCACTCGGGGAACCTGCGTTGTGGTCCGACGTATTTACAGGTTGTCAGGTATGCGATGCCGCCCAGCAGGGCTTCCATGTCATTGGTGGTGTACATGTTTGCCAGCCAATGAAGCGGATGGTGGCTGTCAAGGTGTTGTTCGTAGGTTGTCCCTTGGAGGACCATGATGGGGCATGCTGGGTGACATTCGATGTAGCTGTTCTCGATGATCCGTCGTGTGGAGGCACAGTGGTTCCATTTCAGTGCGCGTGCGATGTTGGCCACATACGCCATGCCCCCATAGGCAGAGCAGGCCCTGTCGTGTGCGTCCAGAGGGAGGAGTAGTGGTAGCAGGTCCGCCTTCAGACATGCCGGGTTGGAGAGGCATATCTCGACGGGATGCTGGTAGGGACACCTCCGACAGTAGAAGACGGGCATGACGCAGCTGAACAATGTGATGCGGTAAGTCAGTCGGTAACTTACGTTCAGCAGGGACAGGAGATCGCATCCCAATGTATGTATCGTGTTGGTTTGGTACAGCTTGAGCTGTTCGGCGTAGTTGGGTAGGTGTGTTGCGGTTGCCATTTCGCAGCGGTTCGTAGAGGTGGCGTGCTCCGGCTGTGTGTGCAGTCTGCAATGTGCACGCTCCGGGGTTGCTGTGAGCTCTGTGTAGTCGTGGGGAGACAGGACTTGTGTTCTGTTGGCTTGTTTGGAGGACACGGGCCCTCTTCCCACATGCTTCTCAGACAGTTCAAGGTCGGTGCTGTGTGACTCCTTCCAATTAACTTGCATGTGGCCGACATGGGGGAGTGTTTTCTTGTTTCTTCCCCGTCCGTTGTGTGCTTCTGTGATATGCGCTATCTGCCCTGTGGTCGGTCTCCTCGGCATGCCTGTGTTGGTCTATTCTTGGACAATGGCTGTATTCACCGGCTTCTGTCGTGGGGCTGTGGTTTCGGTGTTGGAATGGAAGGTCATTCAGTGCTGTCTGCTCTCCCTTGTGTGGGCGGCAGGCTGCCTTTCCGCTCTGCGTTGGGCCTTGTGTGTGAATGTTATTCTTGGGCCACCTGTTGTCGGTCCCCGTGCTCTTTGGTGTTCCGTTTTATATGTCTTGTTCATATGTGCAGGGTGGTATGGGTTTTGAGTGTGGTACTGGCGTTCCTCTTCCCGAAGGGGCCCTGCTTCTCCTAGTTGGTGTTGCCGCCGCTGTGTGCTACGCCATGTTTGTTACACTGGGGTGTGTCCTGCTGTTGCGTGACTTCACTGACATGTGTGCGTCGGTTGTGTGGCGTTGGGTGTTGTCCGTGAATTTGGCGTTGGGGACATGTCTGTGGCCGGCCTGTCACGTGTCATGTGCGTTCGGGGTGGGGCTGATGTGTGTGCTGCTTGGTTGTGTCCCTGTGTCTGTGGGCGACGCATGCATGGCGCTGCGGTTGGCCTCTGCGTTGTGTGCATGTGTGGCGGCGTCATCGGCGCTTTGGGGCCGTGACGGGGTGGTTGGTTCCTGGTCCCAGGTGGTGTGTACACATGTGGTCCGCGAAGTTACGATTTGGCCTGTGTGTCATATGTGGATGCAATGGTGGATGTGTAGTGTACACGCGCTGTTGTCCGCTTTTTCCGCCCTTGCACTGTGTGCGCTGTTTGCGTGCACTTGTTGTGTGTGTGCCTACCTGCGTCTCCGCGGTGCGTTGCGTCCTTGGTGGTGCATCAGCAGAAGCATGGGGAGGGCCTGCAGTGCTGGATTCATGCTCGGGATGCCGCTTCTTCGTTTTCCGTGCTCTGCGTCCGTGTTACCGCCTCTCTTTCACGTGCGGTGTCTCTTAGCCGTGGGAGCCGTTTGTTTGCGGCATCGTAATTTATACGCCGGGCGGGACGTGTTTCGTCAGACGGTGTGTGTCAGTTGTGCTGCGCCGCTACGTGTACGGGCGCACTTTGATGGCGGACGGTGTTGCTGGCTTGCCGGCGGTGTTTGGCCTACTTTACGCATCGTAATTGGACGGGCGTGTGGACTGCTGCGTGCCGGCGGTAACTGGTGGTTTTTGCATCCGCCAGCACGGCGGTTGTGCTTCCGCCCGCCATCGTAATGAGCCCCTAAGTTAGAAAAAGAATTAAAATTTCCCTTACCTTGCTCGACGCGACGCAGCTTCCAACCGCGAGCTTCTCCGGTCCTCAATGACCCAAAATAACAGTACGCGGTTACAAAATAGTCCCTGTGAACTAAAAATGGCTGCTTAAATAAATGTTTAAAAAAGGAATAATGTTAAAAAAATGCATTATATCAAAGTATAAATGTCAGATATATTTTTCTTATGTTGTACAATTTTTTTCTCTATATTTAAAAATTATTATATATTTTATTATAGTTTGTAAAGTTATAATAATAATTAATATAAAAATATATTTATTATTATTATAATTATATATGTATTTTTTATAATTATATTAATTATAAAAAAACATATTAATTATATAGAAATGATAAATAAAACTTACCTGTTTAAAAAAAATTATTTCATGCAATACAACAATGTAAGAATTAATATTATTAATATTTTATATACTAATAATATTAATTAAAAATTTATTAACATGTAATAAAGTGATAATTATTTGAAAATGATAAACAATATTCACTACAGCATTATAATGTTACAATATTAAATAATAATTAACCATACAATGCTTTATTTTGTGTATATATATGCCAAAAATGGTTATATTATTTGTATAAATATATTACAATGTTACAACTCTTGTAAAATAATAACAAAATATTGTTTGTATATCAAAATAAGAATACTTTTGTTATAAAATACAATTATATCATAAAATGTTTTTTTCCTTAAAAAATTCAATTAACTAATAAATGTATGTAAAATAATTTATGTTCCTTAAATAAAAATAGACATATTTTGTGTATTTTTATTAATTTCTATTCCATACTATAAATAAAATAATTTTTTTTCTCTTTCTACCTACTTATACAAAAATAAAAGTTGTTTGAAAATAAAAAAATTCTAATTATTTTTTATATGTATATCTTATTATTGAATATTTTACTTAAATATATTAATTTGATAAATGTACCATTTTAATTTACTATAAATAATTAGATTGGTTTTTTTACTAGTAAATTATAAACTATACATCAATTACACAATAAAAATTCATTAGACTGCACATAATAAAACACATTTATATTTCTTCACATATAAAAACACATACTGTAATTTTCCTACCCGGACCCGGAGAGATTTCCGACCGAATCGGACCCTAGCAGTCCGACCGAACGAGTACGATGCGCACGCATGCTATCGGACTCGATTCGGTCGGACTCCCATTGAAGTCAATGGGAGCCGGTCGTACAACGCGTACGTGGGCACCCATTGACTCAATGGGTGTGAGGCGAACAAGGGCGCCCCCTACAGCGGGTACGCATCGAAGTGGGTCGCGCCATACATGCACAGGTAGAGGGGACCCATAGGTCCCCCCTGTGTGCGACTCGCGCGGCTACGCGTACAGGGGGGTCCGACAACGACCCCCAAAGTGCGGCTCCGACTGCTCTTTTGAGCCGGACGGCGCGAGTCGGTCGGACTGCTCGAGGCGTGCATCGTACTTACCCGGCCGGGGAACATCTCCATTGCGCGGTGCGAGTCGTGTCCGTGCGAGTCAGTCGGAGCGGTCGGCTTTCGTGAACGAGTCGGTCGGTGCGGTTGGGTCTCGCGAACGAGTCGGTCGGAGATTTCGCATCCTACTCGCTCACCCGGACGCACGAACGAATCGGTCGGGAAACAGGGCTCTGAATCGGATCCGGTAAAGCCGAATCCTCAATATATATATTTTACTATTTGAACAACCTCACCATTTTCCCCTAATAACCCAACATCCCAGTACTAAAAAAAACTATAATTTCTATTTTTAATTAACTTTATTTCTTCAAATTAATTCCAAATTTTTAATTTTTAATTTAATAATTAATTTTAGAATAATATTTAAATAACACTCCCCACCCTTATCCCCTAATAACACAACATCACACTCTAAAAACATAAAATTATTTTCAAATTTTAAATTTAAATTTCATATTTTAAATTATTTTCAAAATTCGAAATTTTAATTTCATATATAAATTTTATACTAATATTTTAAAAACACTACCCACCCTTATCCCCTATTAACCCAACATCCCACTCATAAAAGAAAACATATTTTTTATATTTTTTATATTTTTTTTCTAAATTTCGTTTTTATAAATAATTTCTAATTTTAAATAAATGTTATTAATATGTAAATTTTATCCTAGTATTTTTAAAACACTAACCACCCTTATCCCCTAATAACCCAACATCCCGCTCCTAAAACAAAACATATATTTTATATTTTTAATATAAATTTCGTTCTTGAAATTAATTTCTAATTTAAAAAAATTTAAATTAATATCTAAATTTAAACTAATATTTTTAAAATACTCCCCACCCTTATCCCCTAATAACCCAACATCCCGCTCCTAAAAAAAACCATATATATTATATTTTTAATATAAATTTCGTTTTTTGAAATTAATTTCTAATTTAAAAAAAATTAAATTAATATGTAAATTTATACTAATATTTTTAAAATACTCCCCACCCTTATCCCCTAATAACCAAACATCCTGCTCCTAAAACATATGTTACAAAAAAAAATTTATACAATTTCAAACAAATATTCAAACAATTAAAATAATACAAAATTAATAACAATACAGAATATTTAAATATTAACAAAAAAATGTTATTTTACACTTTCTATATTTTTTGTTGATATTTTTTACAACACTAACTATTTGATATTATCTATTGACGATATTACTTGTTCGATATTTTATACTTCGATATTTTTTAAATTAAAACAAAACGATATTTTTGACTACGATATTCATTAATACGATATTATGAGACATTCGATATTACAACTTCGATATTACTGCAATTCGATATTTAGGATTCGATATTATGTCTATTCACCAGTCAAAGTGAGTATATGTGTGTGTATGTACAACAACAAATGACTGAAGTCATTGTATTAAAGCTTGATATGCCAATGTCTGTCTTCCATCTAGATTTCTTATCAAATTAGTTCATACCCAGTCTTTCTGTTATGGTGTTGATGACGTTTCAACCCTTTTATTTATTCAGGGTCATTATGAGGACAGAAGTATTGGTGACACTAAAAGTAAAGCAAGCATTTGCAATGCAAGAGGTCTCGCATTTTGGAAAGTTAGGGGCCGATTATGATGGCGGGCGGACTTTGTCCGCCCGCCATCGCCCCGGTAAATGGGACCGCCCGCTATGTGTGCGGCGGTCCCGCACATGTGATTAGGATGCCACCGCCACGGTGGCGGTGGCATCCCCCATTTCCAGCATTGTGGCAGGCGGTGCTCACAACACCGCCCGCCACAGTGCTGGAAATGCATGTTGTGCATCTGCATGCACAACGTGACAGGCACCGCGCGGTGCCTGCCACCTTGTGCATGCAGATGCAGGGGGGTACCATAGGTACCTCCCATGTGCAGCCCCCACCCCCCAACACCCTGGGGGCCCGCAACGGGCCCCCAACAGCAAAGACCACGAGCCTTTCCATGGCGGCGACGCCACCATGGAAAGGCTCTTCTCCGCCGGCATCATAATATGGATGGCGGTGTCTTGCAGACACCGCCACCATATTAAACCCTTTTCCGCCCGGTCGACTGTTCGGCCGGGCGGAAAATATGCGGACGGTCTTACTGTCTGCCGGGTTCCCCTCCGCCATGGTAATATGGCGGGGGGAATTTGTTGGCGGACGGGCGATTATGGCGGGCGGATCGCCACCGAAATGCGGGCGGTGGCGATCCGCCCGACATTGTAATTGACCCCTTAGACCTAATGGCATTGTAAATGCTAATGTTTTTTATTTATGTTTTTTTGTTTGTGCGGTTGGAGGGAACGAAGGAAGTTGTGTGAGTGGGCTCGTAAAAATAAAGGCGTGGCTGACATTGTTGGTGATGAGGAGCAGTGTGCTGCGATACTTAAAAAAAACATCTAAAGATGTTGAAATAGAGTTGGGTGAGCTGCGCATCCACCATTGTTTACGTGTGGCATTGCGCGGTACTGAAAAAAAATGCAAATTAATTTTTTTTTTTTTTATTGAGCAGAGCTATCAGGAATCATACAATACTTGCACTTAACAAATTCAGCTAAATTGATCCAAAAATGCTAATTTTTGTTCATAATTCGAAAAACATATACACCAAAATCCATCATCAAATTAACAGTCAACAAAATATTCCCAAATCCGCGAAAATTTCTTAATTGCCCCCACCCGTTTGGCATAAGCTTCTTCAAAAAGCTTTGTACGTTTCATTTTCATAAGCCATTTCTCAAACAAAGGTACTTCCAATGATCTCCAGTTTTGTAAAATTAACGAACGAGCAACCAACATTGAAATATCAATGAAATGGCCCTCAGTTTTCGAAAGTATAGCTTCCCTACTAGTTATCCCAAACAGAACAGCTTCTACTATAGGTTTGTACGTTTTTTAATCGCCCTGCTAAAATATTAAAATATTTTCTCCCAAAATATTATCAACTTAGGGCAAGAGAAAAAAATATGCCACCATCCCCCTTCCGATAAGGTACCACAACGAAAACAGCTATTTTCCACCTCTGGATGCATTTTATTTAACGCTTCTGGGGTGTAGTATACCATCCAGTGAGCGAGAAATGCCATTCTTTTATAGTTTTCAGCTCTCAGTATCTTGTAATGTAATGTAATGTAATGTAATGTAAGGACTATTTATAGAGCGCACTGTGACCCGTCGGGTATCCTGGCGCTGAGAGACGGAAGAGAGCCTGTGATAAGGAGTAGGAGGCATCAAACTCTGGGGAAGAGCCAGGTCTTCAATTTCTTCCTGAAAGGCATAAAATCTGTCATCTGTCGCAGCTCCGTGGGTAGGCTATTCCAAAGTCTTGCAGCAGCGACGCTGAAAGCTTGCCCCCCAGTTTAGCTCTCTTAACCCTTGGCACTTTCACCCAGTTAGCAGAGGAAGATCTGAGGCAACGGGTGGGAACATACCAACTGAATTTCCTCTGCAAAGGTAATGGCCCACGACCGTGCAATGCCTTAAACACAACACAAAGGGATTTAAATGAACCCTCTGCAGGATTGGAAGCCAATGAAGGTCCATCAGAGCCTGAGAGGAGGAGGACTGACGAGGTCTCGTCAAGGCCAACTTAGCTGTTATATTCTGGATTCTCTGCAGTCTCCCCATTAAATATTTAGGAGACTCCAATAGCAAAGCATTACAGTAATCAATCCTACTCAGGATGACGCTCCTTACTACCAGAGCACGAGTATGTGCCGGGAGCATGGGGAGTACTTTTTTAAGAACTCTGACAAAGGGAGTAGCAACTCCCAACCGTCTTGTTGACTTGATTTTCCAGAGTCAACTCATCATTAAAGCAAATTCCCAGGTTACGAACAGATTTAGAGGGTTCCAGCGGGGCATCAGCAGTAGTCGGCCACATATTGGCTGGGAGAGGATGTGGTACTCTTCCACCTGCAATATAAAGAAACTCTGTTTTATCTGCATTAAATTGCAGGGAATTATTTCGCAGCCAATGTACCACACTCTGCATACATGCATGAAAGTTATCCACAGAAAGTGACTGTTCTCTATCCCAAGAGAGAATAAGCTGGGTGTCATCCGCATAATTTACAAGACCTATACCGTAAGATTTAATGACATCCACCAAGGGACGCATATAGGCGTTGAAAAGAATAGGGCTGATAGCAGAGCCTTGCGGTACACCATGATGTATCTTAGTAAACTTGGATTGAAAAGGGGGGAGGGCCACAGCCTGACATCTGTCAGACAGATATGAATGCAGCCATTTCAGGGCCAAGCCCACTACCCCCACTCCTTCCAATCGTTCTAGGAGAACCTTGTGATTGACTGTGTCGAATGCGGCGGACAGATCCAACAGGATCAGTATAGTAGATTGACCCATGTCCGCACGCAAACGAAGGTCATCCAACACAGTCAGCAAGGCAGTCTCAGTCCCATGTTCTGGGCGGAAGCCGAATTGTCTGGCATCCAGTAAATTATTTACCTCCAGAAACTGGGACAGTGCCCTGCTTACAAGGCGCTCCATGATCTTAACCGGATATGGGAGGAGCGAGATAGGTCTGTAGTTTTTAAACAGGCTGGGTCAAGTGACGTTTTTTTAATAAAGGGGTTACAACTGCTTGCTTCCAGCAGGGGGGACCATTCCGCTACCCAGGGACTGATCACACAGCTGCTTTAGCATAGGGAACAGCTCAGGGCCTAATGCCTTCCAAATCCTGTGGGGGAGAGGGTCCAGTGATGAGCCCGAGGAAATTCCTAAGGCTAACCGAGTGAAATCCTCCAGCGTGGGAATTTCGAAGTGATCTAGAAAAGGTCCCTGATCAGACACTTCATTCATTCCCTTCCAGTCCTCCTTTCTGTCAGGTAGCAGACTACTAGCCCCATCAACTGTACTATCTCCTTCCATCCCTTTAATAATCTTACAGATCTTCTCTTAAAAAAAACAGCCAAGCTGTCACAGAGTTCCTGTGTTGGGGGAGTCTTGTTTTTGTGCAATCGGGGGTGGTGATGTCATTTATTATTTTAAAAACACTTTTGGAGCTATTAAGTGCCTTCAGAATTGCATTTGCGAAAAATTCCGCTTTAGCCGAGGCAGTATATTTCTTATAATGGAGAATTTTCTCCTTCCACTCAGCTTTAGCCGTATCAAAGTATCCCCTCCTCCATCGCCGTTCTGCTTGCTTACAGCCAAGTTTTAGCTTTCTTAATTCAGCATTATACCAAGGAGCAGAGGGTTTGCCTACTTTTTCACTAGCTTTTGTGGAACAAGCTGATCAAGTTGATCATTGATCAGAAGACAAAAGGTGGTATAATTTTCATCCACCTGTTTCTCGGGGTCGAAGGATTCTTCTAGGTGGAATACAGGGGTGGTACTAACTTTCCTCAGGAGACCTTTCCAGTCCCTACTAAGGAGACATCTAGTCTCCTTCACAATTGCCAGGCTGTTCTGCTTAACGTTAAGTACATCAAATTGAACTAAATGATGATCGGACCAGCCCATCGGCAAAACATTTCCCACTTCCACTGAGTCTTTCCCCGCAAAAACAAGGTCCAACACATGTCCTCCTATATGAGTAGGTTCCATCACCCTTTGAGGGAGCTGTAAATCCATACAGGATTGTAAGAGATTATTATACCCAGGGTCCATGCTCCCATTGGCCCATAGGTTAAAGTCTCCTAATATTAATAATCTGGCATGTGAGAGAGCCATGTTACTAAAAACATCAGTCATATTTTTTTGTTGCAGGAGACTGGCCGTTCCTGGAGGCCTATAACAGATAATACCAGTCAGTACATGTCTCCCCTGGTCCTTTAGTGCAAAGCCCAACAGTTCAGCCCCTTCAACCTCATCAATATCTATAGGGAAAAGTTCCATACCTCCTTAAATATGATTCCCAGCCCTCCACCTCTACCGCTTGGGCGTGGCTTATGAAAAGCTTTATAGCCCTGAGGGCAGGCCAAACCCAGCTCTAGGTCAGACCCGGGATGAGTCCAAGTCTCAGTCATCACCAGGGCATCTAAATCATGTAGCTCTAATAACAACTGTATCTCCGTGTAGTGTTTCCTGTAGTTGATATCTTTTGCCAATCTTGATCAGAAAAAACACATTGAGTTTGAGTTGCAACTTTCCCCAACATTTTTAAAACCAGTGGGGATTCGTCTTGGGAGCTTGTTAAACGATACCAATTGCCCACTCCAGTCAACTTTGAAATATACAGTGCAGTAGCAATTTTGCCAGGAGGGGTATTGAATATAAGATTATATTTTTTCAAAAAATGAATAATTTGAATAAATTCAAAAAAAGAAGGTTTGTTGTTACCAAGACCTCTGGCCTGCACTTCTTCCCAAGTAATCATCCTGCCCTGTATAACAAACTGATTAACCATCCCCAAACCGGAATCGTTCCATGTTTTCAACTGAGTGGAATGAATATGTAAGCCTAAATCTCTACACTCAGTTAATTTTAAAGAAAAAAAACCAGAGAAATCCTTTTGTTTAAAAACAGTACGAAGTCTATATGAGAAATCCACTAATGTTTTATATCTTGTTTTCTTTGGGAGTTTGGATGTCTTTAAAAATGTGGGAACTTGAGTTCCGGCTTCTTGAATCATTTTATTAATGAAAAAATTATCGACCTGCTTCTGTTTGAATAATAAGCATGCAACATAATCAAAAAATGATGATTCATAATATGAACGCATATTTGGAAGTGCTAAACCACCTAACTGAGTATCTAGTTGCAAAATTGGGAACTTGACTCTAGCTGCCTTTTTATTCCAAATAAATGACCTAATCATGGAGTCGATCCCTTTAAAAAAACTAACATTCACCTTAATCGGAATGTTGGAAAAAAGGAATATCAAAAGAGGTAGAATAGACATCTTAATAAGTGCCACACGCCCTACTAAAGTTAACGGAAGATTGGTCCATTTATCAAGTAGTTTCTGAATCTTTATACTGGTGGCTTCGTAATTCAGCTTAACTAACTGCCCATATTGGCCTGTGACATAAATCCCCAAATACCGTATGGGATCAGTTTTTAAATGCCTGTTGTTTCAAATCATCTGACAGAAATTCAGACCCAGTATTTAAAATTAAAATTTCAGTTTTACTTGGATTAATTTTATAGCCCCCTATTTGTTCGAATTTCCTCAATTCTGCCATTGTTGACTGCAGGTTAGATTTTTCAGCGGACAGATACAGAATGGCGTCTTCAGCGAAAAGTTTTAATTTCGCCATTCCATCGATCGGGGCTTTAATACTCCTATTGGCTCGCATTCTAATTGCGAGAGGCTCAATAAAAAAAGTTAAATAAAAGGGGTGATAAGGGACAACCTTGCCTAGTCCCACGATTTATATCGATTAACCCTGTCTGGGCCCAATTAACTATTATCTGGGCCTGCGCCCCGTGATAAATATTTTGAAGCATAGTGATTACTGAAGACGGAATCCCAAACCTAAAAAGTGCATAAAATAAAGTGTCCCAATTAACTAAATCAAAAGCTTTCTCTGCATCTACCATCATGATGCAGGCAGGTGTCTTATTAATGTTAAAATAATCTAGAGCTTGAATCAAAAAGCGAGTATTTGTTGTCATCATACGACCCGCTATAAACCCCGTTTGATCATAGTGAATTACTTCCTTGGCTGGAAAAACAAAACGCTGGGCCCAAATCTTCATAAAAATTTTATAATCAGCATTTAGTAGACTAATCGGTCGAAATGAGTTGAGATTATTAGATGGTTTACCCTTTTTTACGAAACTAATTACTGTCGCCCTTTTAAATTCTGAAGATACCATCCCACCGTTTTGATGTTATCAAATAATTTTTTCAGAAATGGAGTCAACTCCTTTGCAAAGGTTTTATAAAATTCGATGGGAATTCCGTCTTCGCCACAAGCTTTTGCACCAGCCAAAATCTTAATAACTGCCGATATCTCAGCCTCTGTAATATCCTTCTGAAGCTGCATGGCTACACTCTGTGATATAGTTGGTAATTGAAGTGAATCAAAATACTCATGGATCATATCCAAATTAACGGAATATTTTGTAGTATATACTTGTCGATATTGGTCAACAAAAATTCGAGCAATGTCAGCTCTGTCAGTTGCTATAGCGGTAGTTTTTGGATCAATTATTTCTACAATACAGGCGGATTCTTGACGAGCCCTAGTTGACCAAGCTAACATCTTTCCAACCATTTGGTTTTCTTCGTATACCTTCTGCATGTAAGTCTGAGAGCTATTTATTTCTTCTAAAACAAAAAAATCTCTAAATGCCTTCCTGGCCTGTTCCAGCTGACCCCGTGATGCAGAGTCCTCAAATTTAGAAGCATTGTCCAATGACTGCTGAAGCTGTGCGATTTGTCCTAACCGTACCCTGGTTTTCCTGGCGGAAGCAGCTATCATCTGTCCGCGGGCCGCAGCCTTAAATACCCCCCAAACAGAAAAAATATCAGCTGTCCCTTCATTAATATTGAAATAATCGAGTAGCCAGAGTCTAAACTGTTCAAGCCACAATGAATCTTGAAGAAGTAGGCGGTCCATCTGCCACTTGGACCTGCTCTTTTTAGGAAAGCCAATTTCTATGTCGACCTGAACATATGAATGATCAGAAAAAGCATTCGCGCCAATGCCTGCAGCCCTAAAGGACAGTGAACGTGAAATCAATAAAAAATCGATTTGGGATGCTGTCTGATGTTGACGTGAAGAACAAGTATATTCACAAGCTGTCTGATTAAGCAACCGCCATGCATCAATTAACTGAAGATCTTCTAACAAAGCATTGAAAGCCTTCTTTGTCTTGGGTTTCAGTTGTTTTTTTCCCCTATTTGAGGTGTCCATTTTCAAATCCTGAATGTAATTAAAATCACCCCCAAACGCAATTTGCCCAGAAACCCCAATCAAAAGTTTATAAAGAGTATGTAATACAGATGCGTCATCCGTTATTGGACCATAATAATTAATAAGATTCAGAACCTGTTCATTTAATTTAACCTGGACCCAAATCCACCTCCCCAGGGGATCCCGTTGTTCTTGAAGAAATACCCAATCAATTTCCCGTGAAAAATATATTGCAACACCCCTCATTGCAACACCTGCTGAAGCAAAGAAAACTCTAGAAAACATTCCTGGTATATAACATTTTGGGGTGTTTGTCTTCAGATGAGTTTCTTGAATAAAAAGAATTTGAGGTTGTAAGGTAACTAACCACCTAATTAATCCTCCATATTTACGTCTATTCAATATACCATTAACATTAACAGAAAAAAATCTGACATTTACTGGATGTACTCATTCTGCTAAGAGAAGAAAAAGGAAAAGAATAAAAAACATTATAAGCTTCATTTTTGTACTCAGTAGATTCCTACACATTTTATCACTTTCATGGTAGCACCTGCTCTTTTTTTCTGCTACCCCGAGCTGCCCTCGCCCCGCACCTATCCCAAAAACCACCCCACCCTTAGAAAGTGCGGCTTTCCCCGCTGTCCACATTCTCCCCCAAATACTGGTACTGGTGCCCTGATATCGCACCAAAGGTGACCTACACCCCCATGCAAAAAACAAAGCCCAAACCTCAGAATCGAGATCCGAAAGAAGAAGAAAAACCTAAAACAGACATTCAAAATATATTTCAAAGAGACAGCAAGATCTAAATACTGCACTCATTGTTCAGACATAGGAGGGCATTATTGAAATCAGGACACTAATCTAACAAAGCAAGTTATTTTCCAGCTGGAATTGCCTTAAGAAGCTCCTGCGCCTCTTCAATACGTGTAAACAAATGAAACTTCTCCTGCACCAAGACTTTGAGTTTAGATTGTTGCGCAATGGAAGCTTGAGCCCCTTGGGCTTTAAAGAGATACAATAACTTGACAAAGGGGCCGATTCCGATTCGGGCCGGAAATCACTCCGACCGAGCCGGACCCGGAGAGATTTCCGACCGAATCGGACCCGTGCAGCCCGACCGAACGAGTACGATGCGTCCGTATGCTATCGGACTCGATTCGGTCGGACTCCCATTGAAGTCAATGGGAGCCTGTTGTACGACGCGTACACGGGCTCCCATTGACTCAATGGGTGCGATGCGGACAAGGGCGCCCCCACAGCGTGTACGCGGCGAAGCGGTCGCCCGTACACGCACAGGTAGGGGGACCCATGGGTCCCCCTGTGTGCGACTCGCGCTGCTATGCGTTCAGGGGGTCCGACACGGACCCCCGGCATGCGGCTCCGACAGCTCTTCTGAGCCGGAGTGTGCGGCTCGGTCGGACTGCTCGCGGCGCGCATCGTACTCACCCGGCCGGGAAACGTCTCCATTGCGCGGTGCGAGTCGAGTCCGAGCGAGTCGGTCGGTGCGGTTCGAGCCGGGAACGAGTCGGTCGGAGCGGTCGGGATGCCCGGACGAGTCGGTCGGCGATTTCGCATCGTACTCGCTCGTCCGGACGCGCGTACGGATCGGTCGGGAAACAGGGCTCCGAATCGGATCCGGTAAAGCCGAATCCGATTCGGAGCCCTACCGGCCGAGATCGGAATCGACCCCAAAGTCTTTATGTCTTCTTGCAGCCGCTGCGGACATATCAGAAAAAATTCTACATTTAACTCCATTCTCAGTTTCAAACTGTCTCGACTGGATTGCCTTAGACAACATTTTTTCCTTTATGCGGTAATCTGCAAAATTAACAAGTATAGTGCGGGGGAACTTCAAATTGACGGGAAGATGAGCTGGAACCCGATGAGCCCTAGTTACAGTTAAATCGCCAGAAAACTCAGGAATCACAACCTTCTTCATAAAGGATTCGGCCCAATTGAGGGTATCTGCTCCTTCGAGCCGCTCCGGAACACCTACTATACGTAAATTTGAACGACGTGAGAAATTTTCAAGTTCTTCAATCTTGTTTTCCATACTTATTTTCTCACGGGAGGCTAGATCTACTTGCTGAGAAATGCCATTCATTTGGTCCTCAACAAGAGAAATTCTTGCCTCAGCCTCCTGAATGCGAATTGGGAGACTAGCGACTGCTTCCTCTATCTTCCCCAGTTGCTGATGTATAGCTGCAATTTCAGATTGTTGTGATTTCTTCATGTCCCGAATTTCTTCAAGAATCATATTAAACATAGTTTTGATATCCATCTGATATAAAATGGCCTTCTCATCCTGAAGTACGGGATCGCATTCTTTAGCTCCTAGCTGTGACTCATTGTTATCTTCGAACATCAAAAGATCTAATGATTTAGTCTTCCTCAGGACCGAAGCTACTTGTTGGCCTTGCAGATCTTGCTGGCCTTGCTGAGCTTGTAGACCTTGCTGGACTGGCATGGTACCATTAGATTGAATTGGAATGTCCCTTTCGCAAGTAGAGAGGAGAGAGGGCGGAGACTGAGGAAGCGGAGTCGCAACAGCCATTGCCACAGTTAAAGCAGTATTTTTAAGCTGGTCCGCGTCCGAGTCTGATAAAACCATCAACTGTTCCTCTGCTGATGCCTGTACAACCTGAACGCCTGGGGAAGAAACCCCTGGAGAAGAGGAGGATACTGGCCCTGAAGATAATGCTGACTCTGGCTCTGGTGATGCTGCTGGCGTTGTCGTATCTCCTGTTGTGACTAAGGTGTTCTGCGCTAAAGAGTCTTGGCTAAGCTTATCTGTCCGTTGCGAAGTGATAGGAAGTAGCATCTTTTTAACGAAGAGAGTGAAATCTCTAGCATTCTTCTGCTCTTGATTTTTACAAGCTACAGCATTTCCTGGCGAAATAGCTAAGTTGTTATCCCTTAGCTTAGATCCTGAAGCCTCCGTCAAATTTATCTCCTTTAGTGATAGATCATCGGTTTCTGAACTTTGAGAGCTAAAGGAGGACTCCCCATGGTGCATTTTACTTCCTACTTTAGTTAAAGTCTGATTCAGCTTGGCTTTAGCTAAACGCGTTTTAGTTTTTGTTGCAATCGCAGCATCCGCTTTCGCCGCAGCTGCGGCAAGCTTCAACTGTTTCTTCATTATTCGGCTTTAACTAAGCACACCAGCTTTTAAATCACGAGTGGTAACCAGCCCAAGTCTCTTGCGAGGTCTTATAACTGCAAATTATATCAGGACTCACCAGTAGTGCCGCCGCCCTCCTGCCGCTCTCCTCCCGCTCTCCTCCTGCCTCAATCCTCACTCCAATCAACTGACCTTCAGCGCTTTCTAGGATTCTCCAGCAGCACTTCCCCGTGCTTTCACTACTCAGCTGCTTGTAGAAACCGCACCACTGCACTTCTCCACCTCTCCGAGCACAGAGCCTCCACACAGCAGCTGCCAAACAGAGGAAATAAAGAAAAAAAGAGCGGACCGGAGCCTCCGCACTCCGCACTCAGCTGGGCGGCATACTCAAACCGGAGCCGCCGTGAATCAGTTTCCTGCACCCAGCATCCACGCTCTCCATCCAAAGAAGTCGGCGGGCCGAATACCCCTTGAAGAAAGCCGTGAAGCAGCCAGGACTACAGCCGCTTCACGAGAGGCCCGCGCTGACTCGAAAGAGCGCAAACAAAATTCAAACAGCAGCTCCTCAGCTCCTCAGCGTCCACTCCCACCACGCCAAACCAACAAAGACGCCATCACTGGAGGGGGAGGAGCATCACCAAGGGCTACGCGCTAGCGGGAAGCGCCATGGCCCGATGGTACACAAAATGCAAATTAATACTAATTTACATAAAACAATTACAAAAATGGACGCCTGCTAAAATATTAAACGAGGCGCCACCGTTGTTGATATGAAAGTGGGCACCTTGCTGAATCCTAAAGCGTGGCACCCGGGGGCGGGACGGCGATGAGGAGCAGAGAGTGGAAAAGCACAGCACCTGTGTTGTTAATATTAAAGCAGGTGCTGTGCTGAAACCTAAAGCGTGGCGCCCGAGGGCAGGATGGTGATGAGGAGCAGACAGTCAGGAGAGAGTGGATCAGCGGGCGCTGTGCTGCAACATAAAGGGTAGAGTCCATGTTGTTAATATAAAAGCAGATGCCGTGCTGAAACCTAAAGTGTAGCACCCGGGGCGGGACGGTGATGAAGAGCAGACAGTCAGCAGAGAGTGGAAAAGTGGGCGCCATTGCAGGAAATCATGTCGTGCATGTAATAGGAGAAAATCATTTAAGAAAATAGTGCTCACAGAATGCAAATAAAACATGCAGAGTAACAACACATGTAAGAAGGCCAGTCCTCATGGGAGGTTGCAAAAGGAGAAAAGGCGGTACTAAGGAGGTACTACTAAGCCTATTCAAGAATCAAAAGCAACCATTTAGAAAGGACAATAACAGGAGCCAATTGAAAAGATGGGCAGAAAATGGGCAGAGCTTCAAGTCCATACCTGAATACAGCATGTCTCGAAGAGACAGCGCAAGCGCTGCTTAGACAAGACCTAAAAATGGGGAATTGAGTAGCAGTTTAAAATATATATGTGTGGATGGACCTATTGTAATTAGGGTTCTCGGTTTTATGGAATTTATTTTTTTGACATTTCCATCTGTATTTATCCATATTTCTTTTTTGCTAAATTAATCTGTATTTATCCATATTTATTTTGGGTTTTGTTATAAAATGAAGCTGAAATTAGTATATTTCCACATTTATTTAACCAGTAAATATGCACTCATGCTTGAATGCCTACTGGTTTCAATTTTGTAAACACCCAAAGAAGATAAATCAATGTACTTATAAGAAAATATGCATATTTCAGTGTCAACCTTGTGCATATCTACTGCTGTCAAAGCCTCTTTACTAAAATTCCTTTCTTCTTTAGCCCCCTTACCTATCAATCCACACAGCTATTGGCCTGGCAGTCATGGCAGACAGTATTTAGAATTACTCAAAAAGCAACCCAATTTCCATTTTTATCCACATTTAAAAATAAATACAGAAAAGAAAGAAACATTTAAAAATTGTGGAAAAGTAAACACATATTTTACAGTATTTAAGAACTGTACATTGAATTCAATATTTTCAAAAGTGACCTGCTCTATTTTCAAATTCTTTTCACTTAGGGAGCGCTCAACATTATTAAAAAAAAAACACAAAGGGCCTGATTCTGATGCGGGTTGGAAAGCTCCCCGACCGAATCGGTTTGGAAATGGTTTCCGACCCACTCGGATCGGGAGAGTCCGACCGACGGAGTACGATGCATCTGGATGCTTCCAGATACGATTTGGTTGGACTCCCATTGACTTCAATGGGAGCATATGTTCCTAACCGCATCATAATTGGGCCCTGGGTCGGGAAGACACGTTCCCGATCCGATTTGGAAGGAGCAAATGCCATTAGGAGGCCTTCCTAACCGCATCAGAATCAGGCCCTAGGTGGTAATGCTTTCCTAACCGCATCAGAATCAGGCCCAAAGTGTCAGAATTTAAAGGAAAACACTTGCCAATACCTAATTTACTTTCCACAGGACTCAGAACTGAAATATGCTCCAGCGATTTGGTCCTCTGGATAGCCCAGGAAGCAGATTAATGGGCCTTCAGGAGAAGAGGCAGCTCCTTTTCAGTCATGCTAAGATCATCTTCTTCATCAAAGCCATCTGAGTGCAGCAGCCAGCCCCTCATCCATAAAAGCTTTTGTGTCCTAAGGCCTGTGCATTAATGCAATATGTGGGATGCAGGTGATAAAATGAAAATAACTTTTAAAGTCCACTTAGTCATACCCTTTACCCCTTTGTATACTTGAGTGTGACACCCTTAGGGGCCGATTACGATGTAATTAGAAGGGCTCCGGATGGAATTCGATATTGTCTAATCCGAATCGGAACCCTTGTATCTGACCAAATCGGTCATCCTTCCGGACAACCGAGTACGATGTGAGGAAACCGTCCGGGCTGTCCGAATCTGTTCTGAATGTGATTGGCGAAGCCCAGGTCGTTCTGAGTCGATTCGTACAGCCCAATGGAGGCGGTTTCCCAATGAGCGAGTACGATGACCGATTCGGACAGCCGTTCCGAATCGGTTTGAGCGAGACAAAATGGCTTTGGCAATCGGTCTTTGGTGGCCCATTGCGAGCCCCCCTTCACCCAGGGGCACCCGAACGTGGCCTGTGGGGGTACCCAAGGGACCCCTCTTCCCAAGCATGCACAATGTGGCAGGCACCATGGGATGCCCGCCAAAGGGTGCCCGCTTTTCCCCGACAATCCCTTTTTTCAATGGGAGACTGTGTTCGCATGCGGTACACAGGCTCCGATTGAAGTCAATGGGAATCCGAACGAACCAAGTCCGTAAGCATACGGACACATCGTACTCGGTAGGTAGGACTCTCCCAATATGATTCATTAGGAAAGCATTTCTAACCTGAGTCGTTGGGAAAGCTTTCCTAACGACATCGTAATCGGCCCCTTAGTGTGATGGTTATGCCCAGACTTGGGTTCCATGCACACGGTGCCCCTGGAACAAACTCATACCCAGATGAAGACCCCTAGTAAGGGCAAAGCCGATCCAGGTTTGCTTGTGCTCCAGTTCAGGGAGGACATGGCCTGGCAGTTTGGTTTGCACTGTTCCCACTGGAGCAGGGTCAAGACTGATATGCAAATGGCTGAGAGCAAATTAAGGTGGCATGGTGTGCAAAATAATGATGGAGAGGGATGAAGCCCAAGTTATTACCAAAGACTGGGATTATTTCAAGCATTACATCCATCACTTTTTTTTGGTATACTGCAGTGTGACACCCTAAGTGAGACGGCACGCCCAGACGTGGGTCCCTTGTACACTGGGCCACTGAGCCAGGCTATACCCAGCTGATGAGCCTTAATAAGGGTGAAACCAGTCCTGGGTTGCTTGTGTTCTGGTTCAGGGTGGACCTGGTGTGGCAGTTCAGGCTGGACTGTTCGCATTGAGGCAAAGTCAAGACTGATTGGCATATGTCTGGGTCCAATCTGAGGTGGCATGTTGTGCAAAATAACGATGGAGTGGGATGCGGCCCAGGTAAGCACCAGTGAATGAGATTTATTCACTTTTTGTATACTTCTTTAGTCATACCCCAGCAAACATATAACTGTTGCTGGGCTTTTACACCCAAGCTGGGAAGCAACTCACGGCAGAGAGAGACAGAAAACATAAGGTGTTTCATGGAGCTCCTAATGAGAAAAAAGGTAGTTCTCTGATTATGAACAGCAGAAAGATACAAGTCATCCAGTCAAAAGGATGGAAAAATTGCTATGCTCCAGCAGAGGGCAAACACAAGAAGAGACAAGATGGCCACCAAATAAGAAGTAAGCAAAGAAGAGTACCAGGAAATCCAACGAGTGGTAAGCAGAGGGAGGGCTGTAAACCCAAATATATTTTTAGTGTAATGAACCAGGGATCTTTCGACAGCAGTCAACTAAAGGCTGCCTGTAGGCGAGATCTAAAAACTAATAAATTAAAGAATATTCATCCATTGAGTTCAGAACTACATAAAGGATACAATCAGCAAGCAGCTCAATTACAGCATGTGTCATGATTGGTCAGAGCAACGCCTGTAAAGTTCAGTCTCACATACAAAATGTGCGATATTTTGTAATTTTTCCACTTTTTCTTCCATTAGAGTTTAGTGTTTTTATTGATTGAATGATTTATTTATGGTTTTAGCCGTTTGTCTATTGGACAGCATGTATGCTTGCAGTTGCTTCAGAGTACTTTTTCTGTCAATGAAGGTCAGAGGATTAAGCGTGTGAAGTCGCACCATGCATCTGTGCACCATGGTGGCTAAAGCGTGTGTATGCATATTTTGCTGAAGGCAGGCCCAGCATATATCACTTGTAAACTGCCTCTTTAAATATTTGATAATTAAACACTAGTCTGTTTGCACAGAAACAGCGAAAGAATTATATTTGAGTAATTTAGAAATTAGCTTTCAGACTCTGAAAATAGTTTCGAGAACAGCACGAAAATGTTATAAAATATGTATTTAGCAATTAGGAGAATTAATCTCTTAAATATACCTGTTTGCACTGTTAACACTCACTCCTGCACCATGCTGTTTAACAGGAACATAAGTCACTTGCAGCGTGGCGAATCTTAGTCAGGGACTTTGGTAAGGTTTGATTTCCCTTCAACAACTGTGTTTTACTCCACTACCAAAACAAGCACCGGCAAAGCCAATAAGCCTGGCTTGCATTTTGAATTCTCAATCAAACATTTAAGAAAAGTTTGCTGCAGTGAGAAAACAGAAGGAATAATAATTTCTGTGCGCTGTGCACCTATGAGATACATATTTGAATGTATGATGAGTCAGTGTACTTTTGAAGTGGAAATAGTCCTTCATGTTTTGTATCGCAAAGACTCCAATAGAGATTGGAGAAGCCTATAATAGCATGGAATCAGAAAGAAATACTCCCCTGGAATGAGCGAAGTATCACTTATTGTACATTTTAAAGTGTTGATAATAATCAGTATTGCAAACACAGCTGTGCTGTCAAGCCAGCCAGAAAAAAGAAAATATGGTGACATGAGGTGCATGAGTGGGATGTAGGTAGGGGTATCGAGGGATTTTATGAGTAGTAGGCAGGGATGTTAGCTAAGTATCCCAGTTGGAGAGAGAACGATGGGGCCTATTAGCAATAACCGGCGATAATTATCGCTAAGCGCAGTTAGCGCTTGGATAATTATCGCCGGCTATCACAGGTTTCTATCGCGGAGATAGCGTGCTATCAGCAACGCTTATCTCCTAAGCGATAGAAACCCTGGAGAACAGTGTGAATATCGCTTGAAAACAAGCGATATTCACACTGTGACTCAGTGTTAGCTAGGTGATAGGGCGAGGGGATTTAGCCATGTAATCCACCTCCCATTGGATTACATGGCTAAGTCAGGTCTGGACCAGGCGTTAACAAACCGGCGCTAAACGTGTTTAGCGCTGGTTCGTTAATCACCTCCCCTGCCTCGCTAATAGGCGATAGCGAGCTTAGCGACTGTTTCCAGTCGCTTTTAGGTTGGGAACGCCTACTTTGCATGCCATTAGCGATAAATATCGCTGGCATGCAAAGCGGCACCCAACCCGGTCGCTATCGCCTAGAAGCTGTCGCTAACAGCAGTTAGCGACAGCTTGCTAATAGGGCGTTAGAATTATCGCCGCTTTAGCGGGAAAAAGTCCAGCTAAAGCGGCGATAGAGCCCTTGATAATATGCCCCGATATTTTCAAAACTGAACAACATTCTTATATAATGTGTAGGACCTAAGGGCAGAACATTAATACACAGAGGATTTAGCCACATTTTAGGGTTTTGATAGCAATGGATAGGAATGTCAGCCAATCCAACTGATAATATCCTCAATAAACTTTTGCGAGAGAGTTGTAGGCAGGTGCGCTTATGGAGGCTTGGAGAACATGTCCATATTGCCTGGCTCCCAGGTCCATAATGGTATTATCACATGGTAAGCCAGTTCTGTCTTTCTCTGGGCCATGTAACTGGTCAGTTGCCTGGAAGCAGAGTTGCAGCTTAGGGCCTAGAACTGGTAGTTACAGACTGCATTCAGGAAAATCAGATTGGCTTTCCCACCCAACACAACAATGAATGTGCTAATATCTAACATGACATTTATAAAATATACCACAGCTGCACCAAGGCCCTTATTAGAGTTGAATGATAGCGGAAAATCTCTAGTTTATGGAGCAAATGCTTAGTCCGAAGATAATTCCTTTTATGCAGTTATTCTCACCATACCTCCCAATGGTGGAAGAAATTGTAAAGGTGGATCCTCCTTTCTATTTATTTTTTCCTCCCGAAGCTAGAGATTTTCAGTTACCACCAATCACTCAATCAGCCTTTGATGATGTACCTTAAAATTAAGATATTGAAATTTAAATCATTACAACAAATCCATAGTTCATCACTTTACAGCTTAAGTCAACTCTCTAGATTCACATTACCCCACAGTTGTGTCTTGAGCCATATTCTGACATAAGGAATTTACAGAGCTCTCAAAATGGCCATCTTTCCTAACCTGAAACAGCACATCTATCTCCTTGTTCTGACATCCAAAGAGGTCTCACGCCGCACCCCTATTCGTACTTGCCTCCATGGATGTCATTTAGGGGTTGCCAGGGGTAGCAGCTGTGACCCTTGGCATGTGCCTTGCGACCCCTGGCACTGCCTTTGCGACCCATGGCCTCAGAGGTGGCAAAATCAGTGTTAGGAATGCAGTCAGCTTGTCCTTCTGGATGTCGGTTGGGGCTTGATCCTTTGTTTTCTCTCATTTTTGTTATTACACTAGGGCCCTTATTACAAGTTTGGCGGTCCGACCGCCGCATCAGCGTCCTCTACGACACTGCTGTATCAGCGATCTACCGCCCGCCGTATTACGAGTTGTGCTGTCTGAAATGCCAACCATGAACACGGCAGTCTTCATGCCGGGACCGCGGCGGTCTGCAATCTTGGCGGTGCACCCTCTGACACCGTCAGGTCTGCAGTCACATCCGCCAAGCGTATTACAACTACACGGTTGTACTCCCAGCCTCCCAGCAGGGGTTAACGAAGGGCGGTTACCCAATGTGGTAGATGGCCATGGTATGTGCGGAAAAAAAAATCCACAACAGTGGCCATTGGATGGATTTAAAAACTACACAGTTAATGTGCTTTGGCAAGTAGACACACCTGCAAATCACACCATAAAACACACCCCATCCCTGACCAATATCCTTTGCTTTCCAACTGTTGCCCACAAGACAGGCAGCCCTTTTCTCAGCTACCCATTTTCAACTTCCCATTTAGCACTCTACACCACTTGTAATTTTTGTTTTCCACCTTTTTCTCTGTATTACTTGTTTGTTTTTACTATCATATAGTTACTCACATTTTATTTTTTCATCATGCCCGGCAAAAAACCTAGACCCGAGCGTAAAACGCTGCTCCGCTCACAGAATTCGGGCACTCCGCGGAGGAACACAGAGTTCTTGTATTCCGCCTTTCGGGTGCAAAGCGGAGTTTTTTTCTGTTTGCAACCTCGAGTTTTGTTTTGGCACTCACACGCGAGTGCCAAGATACTCTCGGGCTGCTTGCACGCGCGCGTGAGACTTCTGCGCACCGCTAGCAAGCTCCTGCGAGACTTTGCGCTCACTCGCACGGCTTCCGGCTGCAATGGCGCCAATCTAGTGCCCAACGGGATCGCAAATGGAGCACTCGTGCAACTTTTGTGATCAAGATGCATCTGAGAGGCTTCTGGAGTGGATTTTCTTCTCAAACTGGCCGGTGGAGTTTTTTTTTTTTTGCAAGAAACCTTTTTCTAAAACTTTTTTTTTCAAACAGGATGGAAGTGCCCCAGAGACTCCAACTTCCTGTTCCTGTCCAGCAAGCTTCTCACAGTGCTTTGTCCCTCTCCTGGTAACTTTTCTTTGGGATTTGGAGCTGGAAGGATCACTCGCCTTGTCTGCTGCATATATACCATTGGATTTAAGGACTTTGTATTTGAGATTTCACAAGTAAGTTGAAAAACTGGTGTATAAGGGTGTTTGTTGTTTGTTTGATTGAGGGCATGCACCTGGATTAATTTGTAATTTTATTCGATTTTTTAAATGTATTGTGGTGTGTGGCCTGCAGTTTTAGTAGGGGCCTAGTTATTTTTTTGCATGTAATTTATCTTCTTTTGTAAAGGAAAAAAATGTTGCACAGTTCAGTACATTTTCTTCTCCATGTTTTTTAATTAATAAGTTTGCAATATTGATTATTTCACTATGTGGCCTAGTCGGCCAATGGGCCTTCCAGCCAGTAGACCCAGTACTAGTCATGGGTGCTTGAAACAACTATTTCTGTGGTGCGTGTTTAATTGAAACATCATTTAGGCCATGGATGACATTGGATTAAATTGCAAAGTGTGTTTTTTGGGGGTATTTCAGGGTTTTTTCTGCAAACAGTGTATAGGCGGGGTAATTATATTTCATGCCTTTGGAGGATGTATGTTGTTGTAAACTTTCTTAGCTCAGTTAATTTTCATATTTGGCATTACTGAATGAATGCTCCTTTTTCTGTGTTACCAATTCATGCCTCCTTTGTCTGTCCAGTGTGTGGGTGTGTTTGCCATAGGCCACCATTTGTCTTTGTTCCCCATGACATGTGGCCAGGGGCCATTTTGTATAGTCAGTGCCTATAGGCCTACATGTGTTCTTTGTTTGTGGCCATTCCTCCTTGCTTGCTGTTTGACCATGTGGTCTGTGGACCTTTTGTGTAGGCAGCCAGTGTGCTTTTGCCATGGGCCTGTATGTCTTCTTTGTTGTGGCCATGTCTCCTAGCTTGCTGTTTCACCATGTGGTTGGTGGCCATTTTGTATAGGCAGCCAGTGTGCTTTTGCCATAGGCCTGCATGTGCTCTTTGTTCCCCATTCCTTCTTGCTTGTTGTTGTGACCATTTGGCTGGCGGCCATTTTGTATAGGCAGCCAGTGTGCTTCTGCCATAGGCCTGCATGTGTTCTTTGTTTGTGGCCATGCCTCCTTGCTTGCTATTTCACGATGTGGTTGGTGGCCATTTTGTGTAGCCAGCCTGTGTGCTTTTGTCATAGGCATGCATGCCATCTTTGTTCCCCATCCATGCTTGCTTGTTGTTGAGATCATGTGGCTGGCGGCCATTTCGTGTAGGCAGCCAGTGTGGTTTTGCCATAGGCCTGCATGAGTTCTCTTTGTTCCCCATGCCTTCTTGCGCAGTGTTGTTGTTCTTGTTGACCATGTGGCACTGGCTGGCAGTCAATTTGTGCGTCCAGCCAATGTGGTCCTTTGCCATAGGCTTGCATGGTTGGTTGAAATAGCTTTTTAATAAATTATATGCTTAAGGGTAATTTCACTTATTTACAAAATGTTATATATATTTTTTTTTTACTTTAGGTTTTTTTAGTTTAATTTTTTATTTTACTTTTTATTTATTTTATTTTGTTTAATTTAATTTTTTTAATTCTTTTTTTCTTCACATTTTACGAATATCCGGCATCAACCCCATTTCTGATATAGGTGTACAACAGTATTCATTGTCTAAGGATTATTCCATTGTCACCTGCACCTCCCTGCGTGCCACATCCCAACTTGATGCACATAAAGCAAACAGTTACATCTGTATGTTGTTGTTGTTGCACTTTCTTATCCTTCCTGAGTGTACACTATGAAAGTTTATGTTGGTGTGGTTTTATGAATGGATAGTTAAACTGTATTGCTAATTATTTATAGTAACTCAAGTAACCACACTAAATGATATTGTTGGTTTGTACTACTAATTGAACTGCCACGTTTCACTGATGTTCTTCTTGCTTGGTTGCTTTTAGGTGGACAAGAGACGTGACATCACCCACAGTACTGCCAGACAGAAGGCCTGTGCATGATGTGATGCGTGACTGACTATGCAACATGGGCATCTCTTCAGCTTGTGAAGCTAAGTGCCACTGAAAAGTGACAGATTCAAGATGGCCCCAAAGAAAGGTGCTGCCAAGAAAGTGGGCAGTGAGGAGGAGAAGAAGCAGATTTCCACCACTGGCATGCCAAACAGAACCTTTTTTGGCAAACTTGTGCTTGCCGCACTGGCCTCTGGCGAGCAAGCTGAGAACAGCACTCCTGCATCAACAGCACCACCCCCCCAACCTAAGCCCAGGACCATGTCTGTCAGTGAGGCACCCACTGCAATAATGTCGACGCCGACGAGTAGTGACATTGAATTGGATTTGTCCCTTTCGCAAAGTAGTACACAATCGATTCAGGAAACAGCGTAAAGTGGACAGCAGCGGCAGCCACAGCCAGCAATAGTACAGTTGCCTGATGTTGGAGCAGAACAGGAGGTTGAACTTCCTGCTGAGCAAGAACCTCCTCTTTTAGAATCATTGGCTTCCAGATCTCCAGCAAGGAAAAGGAAGGGTAGTACTCCACCACTGTCTCAAAGCACCACTTCTGATGATGATGATATGGACATGGAGTGGACCCCGGCTGAGGAATGGAGACAACAGGAGAGGCAAGAGAAAAGAAAATGTCCTGAAAGCCTTAGACTTATGGATGGGGATGATGAGGAAGATGATGACGAGGCTGTCATGGTGGAAGGTGACATAGAGGAGTCTGACATTGCTATTCAACCTGTTCCGAGGGATGTGGCACAGGTAGCACCACCACCAGCTCCCATATTTGCAAAGCTCCACCTGAGACCTGCCCTAACTCCTACCTCAGGAGAAGCAGAGAGGCAATCAACGACACAGTAAACAAGTACTCATCTCCAGTTTGGGACTTTTTTAAGGTTAGCAAAGAAGGGGAGCACATTGCAGTTTGCAGCATTTGCAGCACATGTGTTCGTGAAGGTAAGCCTGGTACACATTATGGTACTGGAGGCTAAACGACCCATATAAAAAAGCACCACACATTCAAGTGGTAGGAGCACCTTAAATTTTTTTTTAACAATGTCGTGGTGCTGAGGAGAGACGGGGAACATCAGCTACAATTACAAATCCAATCATGGTGGACGGTGATGATGAGGAAGAAGAGGGTGACATCTTCACGCAAAGCAATCCTGTCCCCAACAGTGCACCAGCAGATTCACCCACCTCTACGACTTCAACATGGCACAAGATTTGGAGTGAGATGGAGATATCACGTCATACAGTGACTGCCCCACCATAAAGCATATTGAGTCTACCACTACCATCTACTTCCCGCCTGTGCCAGTGGCCCCAGAAAAGAAGAAAATCCAAACTAATATTACGGGCATATTTAGGCAGGAGGGGCCCTACAAGCGGAACCACCCAACTGCACGTTTGTACAATGGGAATCTGGCAAAAATATTAGCGCTGGACCTCCTCCTTTTTTCTTTAGAGAAAGGAGTGGGCTTCTTAGAATTTGTAGCAGCCATTTGCCTGAAATGAAAGGTACCAAGTTGGACCTTTTTTGCCAGAGTTGCTGTTCCAGCGCTGCATCACGATGTGCTTCAGTTGGTTGGACAAGGTTTGCAGAAAAGGGTTGTTCACACCATCCACCTGACAACAGACATGTGAACCTGTTGTCAGGTGACTAATTACATGTGCATCTTTGCACACTGGATCTTTTTTGTAGGGGTAAAGCAAAAGATATCTGCAGGTCTTGGCCCTGGAAAAAGTTTTAAGAGCATTCGGTGGCATGCAACAGTGGCCTTGTTTGCCATAGAGAAATCACATACAGCTGTAAACATCTTGGAGGAATTTAACAGCAAGGTGTATGAATGGCTGCAACCTAGACGTCTCAGAATTGTATTTGTTGCCACGGACAATGGCAGTAACATAGTCATGGCCATGTCAGACCGAGGCTATTTCAGGGTCCTGTGTTTGGCCCATTGCATCAACCTGGTGGTGCAAGAGTTCATCAAAAAAGAAGACGTAGTCAGTAACATAGTGACCACCTGCAGAAGAATCTGCACTCATTTCAGCCATTCTTTTAAAGTCTGGAAGCAGTTGCGGATTATTCAGCATGATAATAGAGCACCAGTTAAAGCCCTGATACAGGAGGTGCCAATACATCGGAACTCGACCTTTTACATGTTGCAACATCTGTTTTAGCAGTACAAACAGATCAATGACTATGTCATTCAAAGAGGAGGGGATGCAGTTGGGAAAGCAAATGCCTGACACAGATGATTGCCCTTTTGAGGTTTTCACACAGGAAGTTAGCAAGGAGGACAGTACGATGGGCCAAGCTATCCCTTTGTTGCATCTCCTAAAGAGCCAGGTAAAGAAAGTGTCTAAAAGGTTCGTCCCTGCAGGTGTGAATGAAAACACAGAAGCACGTGCCTTGGTTGAGAACTTAATCCTTCACTTGGCTTGTAATACAAGGCTTCAACATGAGATCATCGTGTCCAAAGAGGAATCTGTGCCACACTGCTTGATCCACGGTACAAAAAAATTCTGCCCAATTTCATTCCTTTTTCTGAAGGGGATGTTTTAAAATACAAGAGGTGGATTGTAGAGCAACCTGGAGACTTGGAAGAAGAATGGCTGGAACTTCGAGTCCCACCTTGCAGTTCTGGGGGACCACCTTCAACTCCCAGAAAAGGCAGTCTTGTCTCACAGCTGCCAACAACACCATCAACCAGAACACAGGCAACAACGGCAACAGAAGGACCGGACCCAACCTCTTCATTGTGTTGGTTTCAATTGGCAGGCCTCAAGTCTAGTGAAGAGGCGATTGCAAAACAGGTTGAGCAAGTGGCAGCACCAATGACCATCCACAGAATGTTCCAGGAGTATCTGGATTATTCAGAAGAGGTCTATGTGAATCAAAATCCATTGATGTATTGATAAGGGAAGATGCACCAAAGGCCAGAGCTTAGCAGGCTGGCAATAAAGTAGCTGGCTTGTCCTATCACCAGTGTGTCTACTGAGCATGTGTTCAGTGCAGCTGGTGCGGTTGTTACAGTAAAAAGGACCAGTCTCTCACCTCAAAACGTGGAGAAATTGACTATGAACAAAAAAAAACAACATTTTATAACATACAATTACACCATTCCTGAAACAGCAGCACAGGAGGAAGAGGAGAGTTTTTGGTCTGAAATTGAATCAAATGTGTTAGCTGATCAACTTCTGGGTGAACCACCTGAGTTTGAGGACAAACTTTACTTCCTGGACTAAGTATGCCAGTGCCCCTAGAGAACTTTTTAATTATTCTCGTTGAATTTCTATCTTCGCAAAAAAAAAAAATGGCTAGTGGAACATTATTATTTTTGTGTCAGATGTATGCTGCCCCACCATTTTGTTAGTCACATTTATTGCCAGATTGCAGTTGGACCAGTGTGCATTGAAGAAGTCGCCACAATCCCTTCATGACACTGGGGACAATGCCTGCCCCCCTCACATGCCTATTGCCTATACCTTTTTGCATCACTTAGCACTAGAAGGTATGCCTCAGAAGATCATTGATTTACAAGACTGCCTGCCGCCAAATTCCAATGTGTTGCCTGCATCAAAGATAATTACCTAATTCCTAAACTGCCCGTGCTTGGACTGGAAGAGGTAACTACAACTATTGCAACAGTGAGTGAGTGATTGTGTGGGTAATAATGATGATTGATGATTCATGTGATGGCAGGCAGTGAGGGAGGGTGTTAAACTGTAATGTGGGAACTTGTCTGAAATGATTGATTTGCAATGTTTAGGGCCTGAGTGATGGAAGATCATTTTTTCCCTTGAGGTGATTGGCCTTCACAAACTTACTTAGTGAAATTTAGTTAACCTGTATGGTCGACTCCTATGATCCTTCTGTTTTTTTCATCATCTAGGATGGCTGCCCCAGACAAATATTTGAATTCCAATCTGTTGCTTGCATTAAAGGGGGATGGTGAAACTACCACCATGCTTGGATTGGAACAGGTAACCATTGCACCAATAAGTGATCAGATTATCAAGTGACTATGAGTGATGATTGATGCGGAGGCTGACAGTGAGGGAGGGTGTGCTGAACTGTAATACAAGAAACCTCTTCAAATGATTATTCATTTGCAAAGTTTGGGGCCTGAGGAATGGGGGATCATTTTTTTTCCCCTGGAGGTGATCGGCCCTTTTACACAGCCAGATTTAATTGCAGGGTCCTCTCTTTTTCTGGTTCTTCAGAGACCAGAACATTCACTTTAGTTATCAAGCAAAAACCTATGCAAAATACTGCAATTTTGTGTCTATACTTCTTCCTAAACAGCAGTGCACTACGCATCTATCTTGCTCAGGTTATCATGATGACTGGTCTGGGAGGGAGTTACTCGGAGTCAGGACTCAGGAGGAGGATGGAAGATCTCATGGTGAAAGCTGCAGGACTACCTAATCAACAGCTATAAGCAAGACGTTATTGACTTCAGTTCAAAGGTAAACCAAGGGTCTGAGGTCTAGTACTCAGCTATGTGGAATAAAGAGAGGTGTGCTTGTGAAATGCTGCTGTGTGCATGTGTATGTGTGTGTGTGTACTGGACTTGTGGCAAAAGGGAAACTTTGAGTCTCCCTCTTGTTTTTTTCCTATGCCTCTGAGTCTTCCTGATATACTCCTCATGAAGCTTACCTTCCTTCTGTCCTTCACCTTGACTCTAAAATACAGTTTCTCTTTTACAAACTGCAGGCCTTCTTCTAGTCTCCTGCATGAATGAAAGATGAAAGCTAAGCTCAACAGCACTCCTGCTTACCTACCGGACTAGTCCAGACAGGCACCAAAGAGTAGACATTCTTGAGGAGAATGCAGATGCACCACCTAAATTTGCACTACAGTATCATTTTTCTTTTAACAATCATATTTGGAGAACTGGGTGGGTGGATTCACTCCCCAACCTAGAAGACAAACCATTTAGATATCTGATAACTTGGGTCTCAGGGGCTGAAGGACTGTTTGCAGTGTATTTATCTGTACTCTGTCATAATCCTTCCTTTGTTTCCTTCCACAACAGATTGATGATGAATGATGTGCTGGTCATTGCCCAGATGAATGTTGTCCTTGGGTAGTGTTTGTCTTTGTCAAACCTTTGCCCAAATCCACCTTCCCATCCATTCATCAAACCCCTAACCTTCTTCCCCCGGGCTGTGTGATTTATACCATCAATTGATCACACACTTGGTGGGGCGTATGTAGTGAAAGCTGCACCAACTTCCTGCAGGGCCTTCTAAGCAATAGCCCACACTAGCCCCATTTACCCACCCATGCATGAAAAGTTATCCATATTTTAGATATAGAATAAAGAACATCAGTCATCAGCATCATCATTCAGGCCTTGAGTTGCGTAACCGTAAATGCCGAACCTAAGCTTGTCCACTCCAGACTTTGAGTCCATTTTTTATAACTTGAGGATTTTATAAATAATACTTCTAGCTCCCCATTAGCCAAAAGTAATAGTATTGCCATTTTTCCTATTTTATGAGTATCAGTCACTCTTGTTGTTTCATCATGTAGTACTCAGGTGCCAATTCTGTATAAAGCTTTGTTAAAATATAACCTATTAACTCAGTGTTTTTATTACCATTTAGTTGCCTATGATGGATAATTAATCATTCAGATTAATCCTACTGTTGGAGCTCATATGGATGGAACTGGGTCCTTACTTGTGAAGTTGTGATGCCCTCCCTGTTATCGCCTCATCTATATTCAGGTAAGACAACTAGTATGTAGTAAACTGAATTAGTTAACTTAGTAAGTAATTAACTTAATGCTACTACTGTTTACCTAGGTTTTTGTAGACAATATAGGTCATGGCAGCATTCCCCATAATGGTTAAGATAGTTAGAGAAGTATAATTGTATAATTAAGCGCTACATTCTTCTACAAGCACATAGACAGGCTGCGCAAAAGCTGAAGGCAGCAGTGCAAAGCAAAAGTAAAACAAACTACTTCAGGCTTAAATTTAGATTAAATAAAATAGTTTCCCCTTTATTTATTTTTTACAAAGAAACCCACCCTCTCCATCCACACAACATTGCCCACCTCTCTCCCCAACAAAACTAACCCAAGCCCCAAAGTACCAAAAGTCAAAATGTCCAAAGAAAGTCACTCCCAACTCCCTTCTCACCCTCTCCACCCAGCCCCAACAAACAAGTCCCTCCCACCAAAAGACATTTTTTTAGAAAGTGTTAGAAGAGGGCATTGTGGATGTCGGTCTGGAGCTGTTCCAGGCTCTGCTCCATTGTGATGAACCGGCTCTCGATGGAGTCCATCCGCTGCAGGATGCGGCGCACCAATTGCCTGGTGGTGTTATCAGTGTGGAGGTAGTGGCAGCAGTTGATGGAAGCTTGTGGCGGTGCCGGCGATGGGATGGCCAGGAGGCTGGAGGCTGAGGGGGACCGTCTGCACTGGGACCCAGCTGAGAGGTGTTTCTTTCCTCCTGTTCCAGGACCACCAGCCACCGGTACTCTTACTGGATATGCTCCAGCCTCTGCCGCCGCAAATGAACCGCTATCTCCTGCCTGTTGGGTAGTCCAGCTGGACCAGCAGGAGCAGCTATGTTGAGAAAAACAAAAATTTCAAATTGTAAATAATGCGAACAATTGTTTTAAATTACTGGGTGGCACAGTAGCAGTACATTGTTGGTCCCCTAGGGTCATTGGATTTTGATGTGATTATGATTAGGAGAGTCACAAGGTCAATTTTATGTTTTACCCACACATGCCTTGCATAAAAAGCACTGACTGTGTGGCAGAAAAGTATTGAAAGGCAGAATAACACCGTATTAAAAAACTGTGATTTGATTATTTTTTTCTTCTAAAGGCTTTTCAAGCTAAAATAATGAAGCTAAAATAAGCTAAAATAATGAAGATATGCTCATGGCTGGCCAGCATGTCAGATTGTTTGCTACTGTCTGCAGCTGGGGCAGCTGTAGTTGACAATTATCTTATTTTAATTCCAATGGCCATGCTCTTCTCCACATGCATTTCTCTTTCTACCCTGACCCCAAAGAGGCAGATGAATTATAAATAAGATACTACGTCCCACACTTGACGTATGAAATGCAGATATTAATATTATCCTGTCTGCCGTAAGTAGACATTGGGGAAAATTAATCTGATGGACTGCACTACAGGGAAAGGAACGGGCTATATAGATTGTTTTTGGCACATTTGTCACTGTGCATCCCATACGCCAAACTTGACAAATCATTCACTTACTCCCACTTTACTCTGTGGCCTCGCCCACCACCACATATTTCCAACAAATTCATTCACTTCACATGGTTATAAAATAAAATGTGGCACATGCCAAGAATGGATTTTCCAATTTGGTAGGCTGGGATGGAAGAACGTAAGTAAAAATAAAGGAGTGAAGTACTAAGAGGTGACTGAGTGGGCGAAGGGAAAAAACACACCCTGTGTGTTTGGTTTGCAATGCATTGAAAACATTGTAAATGTCACATTAACTGAAGCATAGCAGACACACGTTGCACAGCCAACACTGCAGTCACGAATTGACCCATACTACACTTCAGTCATAGGTGGCAAAAAAATGCCATAGGCGGGGAGGGGGGTGATGAATGATGTGTGGGATACATCTGGCTCACTTAACAAATGCAGTGAGTCAAGGGAGTAGAATAAAAAATAAAAAATACCCTCCACTTTCAACCATAGTTTTGATAACCCTACATAAAAAAGTAAGCAAAGTAGGTGAGCAGCATGCTCCTCATGAAAAGAGCTGCCTTGCTTAATCATCCAAACAATCCAAACATAAACCTGGTATTTTGTATTTGTAAAGCACAAACTAATCAACCTTAAGGGTCTCAAGGCGCTGGGGTCCGCCGGGAAGATTAAGCAAGCTATTGCCCAGAGTCACATGGTGCTGGGCTGAACTGCCACCGGCGCCGGGAATCGAACCGTGAGCCCCGCGCTCCGGAGTCAGCCGCCCTGGCTGTTGCGCCACACCTCTCCCTCTTCCAATAATCATTCATCCTTTCATTCTGCTAACTTACCCATAGCCACCATGATTAAGCTTTACTTTCTCTCATCCAGTCTTTCACCAAAATTTACAATCCGTTATCCATCCATTCAATTATCCACCCTTTCTTCTAACCATCCTTTCGGCCATCCATCCCATTTTAGTTTTTACCCAACCATGCACCTTTTCTCCTACCCACCCTTTCACTCATATACCATTTCCATTCTTTTAACCTTCCATTCTTTCATGTTTCCCTCAAGCCATCAATCCTCATTATGTGAGCTTTTGATGAGTTGCAGATAAAAGAGGCCATAGTCTCAACCATTGCTCCAGCTGGTAAAGCTGGGGGGGGGGGGATTTCACGGTCACGCGTTGAGTTGACGACTCCCTGGTACTAGCTAGTGAGTATAGTAATTGCAAGAAATTATGTGACTTACCAGTGCCTGTCCCTGCTGCTTCTTCTCCCCCTCCAACTTACTCATCTGGGTCTCTTCCTGCAGCGGCACTGGAGGCGGCATCACTGGTGTTCTGTGTGGCTAGAATAAAACATTGTGCATATTTTAGATGCCAGATAAGCCACCCCAAATGCAAATGCAATACAACACTACAGTGCAGTTAGCACTGCAGTATCTTCTAACAAAAATATCCCTCTGGGCATTTGATTGGTTCACAGAGTTAGACAAGCCAGGGGTGGAATAATGGTCAATGAAAGACATATGGTGTTGGTTGGCAAATGCAATGGGAGTGGGACCTCATACTTTTTTTCCAGCGATGCTGCGCCTTCCTGGGAAACTGCTGGTATACAGTATGAATGAACGAGACAGTAGCACACTACATTTGGGGGGAGATGGTCCATGATGACCATGGCCACTCTCTCGTGAACTCAACTGTGTTAGAGCATGAGCAGGAAAAAGAAAGCCTTCTCAACAAACATACATGGAGAATCTTATTTATAATACTAGCTTACTGGGGCCTGCAATCTTCACGATAGACAACACCAACATTCCAGTACCCCAAGATTCTACCCTAAGTCCACAACAATCATAAAACCCAACATCAGGGAAATAATAATAATAAATAATAGGACTTACTGGGGTCAGCAGAGCCCTCGGCAGAGGCGCTGATGGTCAGCCCCGGCTGACCAGCTACTCCCCAACCTGTATCCTGAACGTCCCTCTTCTTGCCCTTGGGTGCTGAATGATGTAAAAAATGAAGATAAAAAAAAATAGATTCGCGATTCAGTTTATAATCTCCACAAATTTTTTATGCCAATCAAACGCAGTCACATTATACTTCTCTAAAACAAATCGCCTATAGTACTAGTTTCAACTCGAGTTGCCCATACTAATCCTGAAATCCCTATTCCAAATTTCCTAAACAAAAACTACATTTGGAACTTATGCATTGCAGTGAATGATCTTTGATTTTATTCCCATTTCTCAACCGCCTTGATGGACGAACTCAGTCTCCCTTTTTAGCAATGCATAGATACATACTACTCATTGCTGTGAAATAAATAACTTGGAACAGTACGAGCTACATAAACAAAGCCACAGAGGGAAATGCGCTACTCACTGATATCACTGATTCACTATAGTGACAGGAGTACAGTCTGCAATGGCTTCTTAATGAATCAGCCAAACTGAGCGCCAATGATGAGTACGATTAGGTAGCGCTGAGCATCTAACTAGCAGAAACTAGAAACTGGATCACACAATAGTATACCAGCATAAACTAAATGTAACTTACCTCTGAGTGTGAGCAGCATTCTATTCAGATTTTTTTTTAGCATTGTAGAACACACACACAACAAATAATTAATACTCACAGAGCCTCGGAATCTCAACACCTAGCAGGTGGAGCAGGTCCTGTTCCGGGTCCATGATGTCCACCCAGCGGTGCGTCAGCTTCTGGACTGTGCGCCGAACCTGGCTGGTGCGCTGCATCCACGGGCACACCCTCCCCAGCACAGCTGAACCTCCTGCAGGGGGTATCCGCTCCCGGGCCTGTCACCTGCTGCCAGCATGGAGGGGAGGTGGCGATGCACAAAAAAAACAGTGCTGCCACCTCCTCCTCACCAAAGATCGCCCGGGTTGCACACCGGGGCAGCAACACCACCCACAAAGTAGCCGCCTTGCCTCTGCCATGGTGTTGGGTGGGTTCGGAAACAAAAACAAAAAGGAAAAGGAAAGAAGAAAGATAAGGAAGTACGGGAAAATTAACAAAAAGTCACAAAAACATGTAAAAACATTCCCTAAAACATAAAATACACAAACACAAATACACACGCTAATATAAAAAATAAAAATGAGGGGTAGATTAGTTTTAAAGGGGTAGGAGTGCACACATAAAAGAGAGATTAAATTCTGAAAAACAAGATGGCCGCGCCGCGGACCCCGTGGTGCAAGTCGCACGAGATTTAGAACGTGAAAATGCACTTGAGATTCGCGTGGTGCAGTTCGTGCACGATTTGGAACACGAGGACACACTCCACGTTCCTTTTGCAATGCGAACGGGCAACCAGGCAAACTCTGCCCACTAGTAGAAATTTGCGTAGCACGGCAGAGTTATTTTGCGACTTCGTGGAGTTCCGCATAGCGCAACTCCGTGAACTATGCCCAGGCCGCAAAAAATAAACGCGCTTCACTGAGCAAGAGTTGACAGTCATGGTGGATGAAATCATTAGAGTAGAGCCCCAACTTTCTGGTTCCTAAGTACAGCATACTCCTCTCAGTAGGAAAACGGAAATGTGGGACAGAATAATAAAAAGAGTGAATGCTGTTGGTACCACCCTGCGCACACAGGCTGACTTTAGGAGGAGGTGAACTGATCTCAGGTTGATGGTGCGTAGCAGGTACAAAAACCACCACGCGGAGGTTCAGAGGACTGGTGGTGGCCCTCCCAGTGCACCATTGCAATTTTTTCCCTGGGAGGAGAAGGTCGTGGCCATGCTGCATTCAGTGGGCTTGACAGGAATAGATAGGGGAGTAGACTCCGGTAAGATACACTTTAATATCAGAATACCACAATATCCTGTTTGCTCTCAACTCTGCTTTTTGCTATTGTGTTCTCTATCTACTTTCCTCACATGCAATACTCAAAGGGCCTTATTTATGAAAAGTCTCGCAACTCTGCGGTAAAACAGCGATGCAACACTTTTCACTGCGCCCTCCTTGTGACGCTATGGATTCGCCAAATTTACTGTACGGCACTCCGTGTCGCAGGGAATGACAGATGCGTCAGGAATCTTGACGTATCTATTGATGCAAAACTCACGCATTGCTGAAGTTGTGTCGTGAGCATGACACAACTCCAGCAATGCATGGGGGAGGCCTATACACATTGCACTGCGTCACCCTAAAGCCTGCCATGAGGCAGGCATAAGGTTTTGCCTCAGTGGTGTCCTAGAAGTGGTGCAGTGCTGCACCACTTCTACGAGGCTTTCTTGCGGGGGAATCCACCGCTGCATACATTATACCTGACTCAGGTATAATGTTTCGCAGGGATTTACAAAGTGACGCATCTGCCTAGATGCGTCACTTTGTAAATATGGTGCAACTTGGCGCATTGTTTACGCCACTGTTGGTCACAAAATGTGACGCAACCATGGCGCACATGTGTCGCAAGGGGCTCATAAATAAGCCCCAAAGTATCTGAGATGTTGGTTTGTCTGTTTCAATGTGTATTGTTGCATATAAGACCACTTGTATCAAACTCTATGACATGTCACATGTTGCAATGCTGTCTGTAAGTGGATTACCATCAAAATATCAATCCAAGAGCCATGATTTGTGTGAATATTTAAAAATATGGTCCATACCAAATGCATGTTGCCAACAGGTATGGTATGATAACCCTTTGTCAAGTGTTGGTAAAGTGAGATTGAAGTGACTATAACTACCATGATACCCTGTCACTGCAACTCTAACCAAGATGCTAGACTCCTTTTGCCCCGTCTCACTTGTCTCCCATGTTGCACCTGATGTGCACTCATCATGCAGGTCACCATTGTCAAGTGTTGGTAAGTTGAGCTAGAAAACCTACCACTACTACACTGAAGCCCTATGACTGCAACTTTAACCAAGATTCTAAACTCCTTTTGCCCCTTCTTACTTGTCTGCCATGTTACAACTGATCTTCACTCATCATGCAGGTTATTATTTCCCAAGTGTTGATAAAGTGAGATTGAAATGACTCCAACTACCAAGACTAGTTCCAGTTGATGGCATCCTTTGTTTAGATAGAGTTTTGAGAAGATCTTGGACCCGTTGAGATGTGTGGTCATGCCTGATATGTGGGGGCCCAATGTCGTTTATGCTCGATTTCTTTGGTTGGCTGGTGCATCCCAACATATATTCTCATGTCTCCTTTTGTGTCCTTCACTAGCAACACTACTATTGGGGAGACCCATGGTGATGGTTTCCTGGAGGCTACAATGCTGTTGAGCTTGAGGAGGTTTCTGTTGTCTCCCTCCTCAACCTCCTGCAGTTGGATTGCTACTCATCTGTGCCCTTGCGCTACCAGGCAAATTGCTTCTTTGATATGCAGTTTGACTCGGACATCTCTCATTTTCCCCAGCCCATTGAACAGCACTGACAAGTTCTGTGTTACCAGGCGGCTGACTTGCACGCTGAAGTTGATGGCTATAAGTTCATTGGCAGTGAGGAAGCTTATAACACAGGCATCTCTCATTTTTGCATGTAAGACGTGAAGGGCCGCCTTTATTGACACTGATTCAGAGTCACTTCAAATAACCCTAAGCTCCAGAGGGTTCTGGACGCTGCCTACGTGTAGAATTCAATGTCAGTTTGCCTCAGGATTGAGTGTATCTTTCGGAATTTCTCTAGGCACATCACATTGACTGATGCTCTGCTGTTGAGGGTGAATGATACTGATTGGACATTAACTTTCATGTGAACTATAGGGCATTTGCTCTCTGCTCCTACAGTTTTCACTTGGCAAATGTTTTTGTTGGGGTAATTCACAGCTAGTATTCTTGGCGTTGTCACTCTCTTGAGGAAAGCTATGCCTTGGGCTGGTGTTAGGTCATTCAGTACATGGATTTCGGCTGCAATCTTTTCTCCTTGGTGTTGAGGTTAAGCTATGAATTTTCTTTTGCATTCCAATGGCTTTGCTTCTACCCCCATGTATATTTGCATGTTGGCCTCAGCATGGTGTTGCGTGCATTTCATGCTGGTCAGTTCCATTGTCCAGATGACTTTCATCGATGCACCACTGTCTACTATGAATTCTGCTTGGTGATCTTCTATCAGGAAAATGACTGTCAAAGTTTGAATTCTAGGCCAGTAGATGGACATCAAGAGGATGCAGTCTACGTCCTCACTACCCTTGGATGTGGAGGATTCGGGTGACCTCTGGATGACGATGTTGAGAGCCAATTTCAGGAGTTGGCCTTGATTGCTCATATGTGGTACCTTTCTTTGGTTCTCGACTCTTGCGTCTGTGTCTAGGGGGTCCAATTTTTTTTCCCTTTACTTGTTTGTCGATCAGCCTTTTCTCACCCTTCTTGTGCTCGTGAGACAGCTCTGAAATATTTTTCCTTCCTGCATCCTTTGTATGTTTGCCCCATGGCCGGGCATCTTCCTTCATGTGGATATAGTTATACACTTGTAGCATGTCCATGATATCCATCTGGACAGTGTTCCATACTTCTCATGGCTAGCACATTTTACTTGGAGGAGTTGGTGGATTCCACAATTGGTTGTTTGTCTGCCCTCTTCTCCACTCTTGCTGTGACTAACATTTTGTCTAGTGTGTGCATTCCTTGAGCATTCTCCATCAAAATAACTCAGACTGACACCCATATATGGTTTGTAGGCGCATGGCTTCTTTATCATTGAATTGATTGAAATGGCAATGTTTGCGACATTTTTCCGGTTGATCTGCAAATTCATCATTTGACTCACCTGGGTGTTGTGCTGCCCTATTAAACATGTATGCCTCGTATTCCACATTGTTTGTAGGATCGAAATTCTCTGCAAGGGCGTCTTTCACATTCTGGTATATGGTTATTTCTTCTTCCGAGAGTTTTTGAGGACTTCATTCACACCATCTCCCGCAAGGTTCTTTACATATTTGATTATTTTGGTCTCTTATGTTTCCTCCTCTGCTTCAATAAAGTTGTTGAATTTCTCAAATTACTCTACCCACCTCTCACCAATGTTCTGCTCTTTAGCTGTGTCAAATGGCAGTGGCAGTTTTAGGAAAGATGCAGCATCATATCATTCTCTTGTACCTTGACATGGTGCTTTTAGAGGTTTATCAGGCTTTGTAACCAGGCTTTGTAATGGGGCTGTGGCTGTTGTTTCTTCAAGATGGCTTCCTATTCTGCTGATGTTTGTGTTGCCTGATGCTTCTGCTGCTCTCCGCTTTCTGCTCTGTGGCGCTCTATTTTGGTTGTGGTGCTCTGCTTCTTTGTGTCTTTTTCTCTCTGATGTCTGTCTGTGATGTCCTTTTAAAGATTCTAGTCAGCAGCTGCTGCTGTCTAATATAGCTGCTTCCAGGGTTTGCATATGTTCCTGGTTTTCAAATGATGGCGCTTATGCACGATCGTGTAATTGCAGCCTTCTTTCCTGGACTGTGGAGGCATGTCATGTGATGTGCTCTGCTTCTGATGCCCGAATGCAGGCTGCTGAGTTGCTTCATGTTAACGGTTCACACCATGCATTGTTGGAGGTTCATGTGCATGGCAGTGTTCTTCATATGCAGCGGGAGGGTCGTGGGCTTGCCCCCTCTGTGGTCCCTTTATATTCTGGTGTGGGAGTGCATATGCCTAGTATGGCCCTGCAGGCACTGGCTGGCCTTACCACACTGTTGAGGGCGTGAAGTCTTGGTGCTGGCGCCTTCTATCGGATTGATAGGTGTCCAGCCTATTGGATAATCTCAGGGTCCTTTCTCCCATACTCCACAGCAGGCAAGATAGAGTTTCGAGCAGCATTGTTTATTCACACACCAAGGTGGAGAATGCAAATACTATGGAATAATTATCAATAAAGGAAAAATAAAACAAGTCTGTGGATGCCTAGCACTAATTTATGGGAAGAAGGATTTTGTGTTCACTCTCTTTCCATGCAAAAAGCTATCACTAATTACACCTCTCCAGCAGTGCGCACTACACCTAGTACTGGGGGCCAAGGGAATTCACAGCCAGGGAATTTGCTTTCAACAAAGCAGGAGAGTAAACACACTGCACACTACACAGGGAGAGAAGTTGAGGTGTACTGAAAGGTTGCAGTTTCCATTTTTGATTGTCAACAAATGAGATTAAGACAGGCTCATTTTAGTACTGAAGTGATGGTCTTCCTGGTGGATGGACACTAACTTGCTTGCTCTTCATCGTCTGTCAGGGCTCTGGAGATATAAGCATGGCAAAGACAACAGGTCTCTGCAGTGAAGCCTATTGCAGATACATACACATCTGTGGTGGCCAGCTTTGAATTGGTTTGTAATAAAGGTGCAAAGACATTCTTTGACTGAATTTGTTATATTTGAACAACCCCATTCAAAAACGGCTGCAGTGGTTTCGGCAGATCCACGGAAGCCATCTTTGAATAGGTTTGTCAAATAGTTCACCCATTACTTATCGGTAATCTTCATTACTCTTAGTCCTACTTTTCCTCAACCCAGTCATTTACTGTAGGAAAGTAGGATCTGCTTTCATGGTTACCCCCACTTTGTGCCTGTTATGCTGTTTCTGACTAGTCTGACTGGGATCCTGCTAATCAGGACCCCAGTCTCTGTGCTTTCTCCCCTAAAGTGTCTATGGTAAGTACTTAGGTACACCCTAGATTGGCTACTGGTGTGCACTTATAAGTCCCTAGTATATGGTACCAAAGTATCCAAGGCATAGGTACACCAGGGTTCTCCCATGGGCTGAAGCATGTATTATGACACCCAAGGGAGACCACTCAAACTGTGACTACAGGCCTGCCATTGCAGCCTGTGTAAGCTGGTACTAGCACCACTTCGGAGTCCATTCTCCCGGGTTGTAAGGTAAATGCATCAGCCATTACGTTATATAGAGTGGCCATGCGTCATTACGCAATGACCATCTCTAAATTGGCTGTAACGAACCCTGTCATGTTTGGTATCAAACATGTTGGAATCGCACGGGAGGTATGATTCCATGCACTGTAAAGCTCCTTCGGGAGGCCCTCAGTGTTCCCGGTAGCAGTCTTCCAGAACTGGACAGCAAGCTAGGTCTTCTGCCAACTGGAGACATGTTTCTGCCCTCCTGCTGTTGAGCCAAGCTCAAGCAGGTGAAGGCAGAACAATAGATATTCTATCACAGGGAGGTGTGACCACCTCCCAGACAGGGTTTAGTGCATCGGGGCAGGGTGGGGGTGCTTGCTAGTGCCACTGAGACTGCTTGAAGGGCACATTTGGTGCCCTCCTTGCATACTCCAGTTCAAACCAGTTCCGGGAGCCATTGGCTCCCACTCTGGCGCGAAACTGGACAAAGGGCATGGGAGTGTCCTCCCCACTGTCCAGCCCCTCCTCTGGGAGGGACCCCTGAATCGTCCCAGCCCTTTCCTTAGGGTACTTAAGGGCTTATCTGTGGGTGGGTCCCTATATTTGTCATGGGACAAGATTCAGATCAAGACACCACTTCATCTTCGACCGTCTGGGCTCTCTGGACTACGCTGGGCTTCGACTGGACACCTAGACTGCAACTGGGAAGACTCCTGCAGCTTCTGGTCTCATCGTCCTGAAGGTCTGCTGCAATGTCTGTGCCTGTGCTCCATACAGGATCCTTCCAAGGGCTGTGGACATCTAAGACACCTGAAGGAATCTTCCTTGAAGTGAAGGAGTCACTTCCCTGCATCTACAGACACCGCAACAAAGCTGACTAGTCTGCTGCTCTTGAGCTCCTACGGACTCCGAAAGGCTCAGCAACACAGGTGGTGTTTCTGCAACTCTTTCGAGGGCTGCAATGTCTTCACACCAAGTTTGAGGCCAGTGTCCCTCATCGGAGCCCCCTGGACCAAACTTCTGTGCACCACATTGACTTGCCGTTGCCAAGGCTTGTTGGCTCTCTTCACCAGAGATCTTCGGGCTCCACGAAGCTCCAGCCTCAAGCATCTCCTATGTCCAAGATCTTCATCCTCACCACATATCTTGCACCATGGGCCTCCATCTTTGGTGAGCTGCTCGAGGTCGTCTTGCGACTCCTGTGCCTCTGGCCTGTGGGTCCTCTCGAGGGTCTTCTTTGACTCCAGTGGGCTCCCCTGATTTCCCGGGGCCTACTCCGACTCCCCTGCTTGTGGTAAGTCACTTGGACCTTGCTGGTCCTAACTCTGAACCTTTTTTGCTTGCCATGTTGTTTGCGTTTGCGGAGGCTTGTTGGTGCTCCCGACGGACACCGACCCATCAGCTCCTGTCATCCGGTGTGGGACAGCTTGTGAATGACTCCTGGTATTCCACAGCATCACCTGGTCCACACAGCTGCAGCTCCAAGGTCATCGTCAACTCTCCTGCATCTCCTGACATCGGTGGGCATTTGTCCCCTGTGCCTCCTGGTCACTCCTGAGGGGCATAGACTCTGTCCCCTCTGCTTGCAGGTACTTCTGAACTTGAATCCACCTTTGGGTTCCACCGGACCCTTTCACCTTCTTCAACAGCAGCATCTTCCTTAAGTCCTCCATTGAGTTCAACTGCGGTTTCCAACGCCACTTCACACCTTTGCACCCGGCTTCCCTGGTGTCGGTATCCTGGTTCCTAGGGTATCCACATGTGGGGTAGCTCTCCAGCCTTCTGTCTTCCACATGGTTTCTTCAGGGTCTACTGGGAAGGGTCCTACTTCTGTAAAATTGCAACCGCCACTTACCCATTGACTTAAATTGAGTACGCAGTCTTGTTCCCACACTGCACACGGCCTTCGTGGGGGTTCCTGGGTACTTACCTCGGGTGGTTCCTTGGGTCCCAAGCATTTCTACGTCCTCTGGGTGTAGTCTTGACTCGAGTCGCGATTCGCGATTCGCATCCCTCTATTTTAGTATATGGTTTGGTCTCCTCCTGGCGACCACTGTGTATGACTGCCACTTACCTGTATTTATTGCAAAGTTGCAAAGTATTGTGTGCATTGTGTTATATTTCCGGTTAGGAGATATGGTTATGTGTTAGTGAGTGTTTATAATAAATACCTATTTTTATAAATACACTGTTTGGTTCTTTTTGACTTAACCTATACCATTAAGATTAAGATCTGGTAAAACAAGCTGTTTGACACTCCTTCTGGACTAAGCCTGAAGGTTGCTCTCCACAGCTACCACTTATAGAGCTTTCTAAGGTTGTCTAAGACCACTAAAATCACCATAAGAGTTGCATGGATTAGTGCAGGGTGCTACACTTACATAAGTGAGCACCATATACTAAGCCAGCCTCCTACATTTACCTATGAGAGACATTCAATCACAGGACAGGAAACAAAACAGGTATTGTAACAGGCCCACCCACCAGTGTTAACTCCCTTCCAGAACCAGCTGTGAAACATAAAAAGACCAGCAGTTGCGCACCCTGGACTAAGTCAGAACGAAGTCAGACAAAACCCTGTCAGAGGATAGATCACTTCGATACAGGTTTTACTAGGATTGATGAAATATGTAAAAATTTCTCTACCCTTCTGCATGAGCAACTCAGCCCAATCAAGGAGCGATTGACCACTTTGGAGGCCCAAATAGCTAGTTTAATTAAACTTATCCAGTTGGCTATTATTCAAAACAATACCACTGGTTGCAACGACACGCATGCCTGTTGTCTCGGGCATCAGGAAAAGAGGGAGGTATTCTGCTCCTTAAGAACAACAGTAAACCTGAGCGCAATCCCCTCTGTGCCTGTTTTGACCTCCAGCTCTAATCTTAGCACTATGGCCCCCACTGCCTCGGAACAATCAGCTGGACCTTCACGCAATGGCACTCATATTGACTCCTCTTTGAACTTCATGAGTGCAGGCCCCAGTCAACAAGGATTAAAACGACTTGGTTCCCAATCCCAGCACCTCGATCTTAAACTTACCTCCAGCAGCATGTCCTTATGTGCTGATATTGACAAGTGTGCCTCCGCTAAAGCCTAATCAAATTGAGACTTGGGAGCAGCTGCGCAATAAGATCGTTCACTGGCTCAACATCCACAAAAACTTTATTGTGGCAGAGGGCAACAAGAGCCTAATGCTGTGTAGGGTTGGATGGGTGGGTCCCTCATTAAAAAACATAGATGGAAACTGAATTGTTGTGAACTTTAGCCAACCACTGTCAAGAAACTACTGGGGTCCCATGAGGAGGATCTCTGTACATCCACAAGCATTATTACTCTGCCCCTGGGCTATTTCTCTAAACCCCGCAAGCAGGTGATACACCTACCTCCATCTAGTTACCAGCCACAGTCAGATTTGGGCACGGTTTGTAGTAATAGATATGTTGCCCTATCAGGTATCACAGAGATCAATTGACTTGGGGCGCTTGGGCAATCTTCCAATGGCATTTTATCAAAGCAGTCTGTGGTTTTCCGGACCACGCATCCCTAAGTTTAAACATCTTCACCCCAAAGATAATCAGCCCCCAATGAAAATTTTAAGCTGTAACATTGCAGGACTCCGCTCCAAAGTACACCTTCCAGAACGGCAACGGTTTATAAGAAGTTTTTGACATCCTGCTGTTTCAAAACTTGGGACTCCAACCCTACTGTGTTTGATGGGTATCTATGCGTCAGTGTACTGGCTGATCCATCTCATTCTGGCTGCGCCTCGGGAGGCCTAACCATTTAGATAAACCTATCTCTTGGAGATCACGCCATGGCCAGTGATTTCCAAGCTGTGCTATACAAAGGGGATTTGACTCTGTACCTAATTAACTTTTATAACAATGATTTTGTTAATGTTCCAAACTGCAGGTTCCCAGGTTTATTCAAATATGTTGATTCACTCATAGGGCGAGAAACGAGAGAAGGGCAGCAAGTGTTTCTGTGCTTAGAGGGTGACTTTAATGCAAGGTTGCCCACCCACCGAGATCAAGGGATGGGGTTGATATTGACATAGGCACCGATTAGAGGGGCAAGGAACCAGAGGTTTTTCTCTCCTCAATGAATTTGCACAATGTAAATGTAAATCCGTATTTGTAAAGCGCAAACTACTCAACCTTACGGGTCTCAAGGCGCTGGGGGCCGTCGTGGAAATTAAGTGAGCTATTGCCCAGAGTCACATGGTGCTGAGCTGAGCTGCGGCCGGAGCCGGGGATCGAACCGTGAGCCCTGTGCTCCGAAGTCAGCTGCCCTGGCCGCTGCACCACTCCTCTCCCTGCGTTGGAGGAGCCGGGTATGGGTGATATGCGATCGCCAAAATTCAGGGGCAGGAACAGCTCATCTGTTATTGATTATATCTTTGTCTACAGTAATCTAATAATTCGGCTGATACACGGCATCATTATATGCTCTAACTTTGGTGATCACAACCCAATTAAGGTAGCCCTGACCATGTCACCCAGGGCAGAATTTAAAGTTGGAGCAGGAATCTGCAACTTACAGCCACTTACAGATAATCTCAGAGTGTGTTGGAAACTCCCTAACCCACCCCAATCCCTAGGTAAAGTAGTTGTGGAAAATACAGAGCTAGTACTGGAGTGCCTTGCAGATAGTGATGGGAAAAGGGAGATAGTTAGTTCCTTTGTGACATTCTGTTTAAGTATTAAAAAATCCCTCTCTAAACCCCTGAAATGAGCCCACATGCCCAGCAAATCGAGCACTACAGAGAGCCCTAACTGCTTGTCTGACGGACCCTGCTGTTGTGGCCATTCTTTGAAAACAGTATAAGAGGATCACAACAAAGAGGTGGAAAGCAGTTATTACTCAGCAGTGGGACATCCTAGCTCATACAGCTTCCACCAAAAATAGCAAGTCCTTTTGGAATGCTGTTTCAGACATGAGATCGGCTAGCCAGACGGTGAACCCGATCAGCTGTCACATAAGCAGCGAGGCACGGGGGCACATTTTTCCCAAATTTACCCGGCCAGGGAGCTTGTTCCCCAGGCCTTAGAGATGGTGAATCCCTGTCCCGATATGCAGGTCACTTTACAGGAAGTTACAGCAGCTATACAGCAGAGCGCAGGGGGCAAAGCACTGAGCCCGGATGGTGTACCCATTCATTTAATAAAATGTAACATCAATCTCTAGGGCCCTTAGTTGTCTAATGTTTTTGATATTTTAAAACATGCACCTATAACTGGCTCTGGCCCTTATCCACCATTGTACTGATCCTTAAGAAGGGGGATCGGTCTCTGCCAAGCTGCTATTGCCCCATCTTGTTGATAGGTATACCAGCAAAAAGTCTCAGAAGGGCCCTTTACAATAGGCTAATTGAGTGAGCAGAGGAAGATAAAATCATAAACCCCTGCCAACACGGTTTTCGCAGTCTCATAGGCACGATAGAGCAATGCCTGAACTTACACCTGGTATTAGGTAAATATACAGTGGCTAAGTAAACCCCTTTATACCTCGTCTTCATGGACCTGTCCACGGCTTTCGACTGCATCAACCGCTCTAAACTATGGCTACTTTTACTGGAAATGGGGATGGACACAACACTTGTCCATCTCCTGGCATCCCTGCATAAGAACACAAAGGCTAGGATTAGATTTGGTAAAAATAGGGAAGTATCCAAGGAAACTCGCTTTGGGCACGGGCTGTGACAAGGGTGTGTGCTTGCCCCGTGGGTGTTCATTTTGTACATTAATAAACTAAGCTCTCATCTGATCTCCTGCACCCCGGACGTTCCTATGACAAAAGGTGCCCCACTTCCTGTATTGTCATATTCGGATGACGTTGTATTAATAGCTTGCACGCCTAAAGATCTTCGCTTTCTAGTTCATTCATTTGTGCAATTTATGGCCACCCTTGATTTATTAACACAATATCCTAAATCAATTACAATGGCGTGTGGTCCTAAGAGCACTCAGCTCTCAAGTTTTGTGGTAGGCACTAACCGATTGTTAAGCACAACCACTTTTTCCTACACTAGCGTTACTTTTACTGCAGCTGGCTCTGGGCACTGTATATAATACAGAGCAGGAAAAAGTGATCCAGAGTCGTAAGTTCACTTTTTAACCTCCCATTTCCCCCCGGCGGCAGGGCCTTCACACCACTGCTACAGGTATAGACTTCACATTGTGTTCCGGTGGCATCTTATGGGGCAGAATTCTGGGGCATTGGAATTCCTCGATTAATGAGGCGAAGGAAAATCATTTCAGCAGAAAACTTTTGTTCATCCCCTTTTTCCCTGTTTTTCTTCCAAAAGGAGCTAGATCTAAGTACCTGAGTGATTGAATTCAAACACAACCACTACTGTTATGGCTATCCATTTGGAAATCCGAAGAGGCACACCTATAGAGTGATATAATCAGCAACTGTTTAGACTGTGATAGAGGCCTCTCCATCCCATGGTTAGCCTATGTAAAGCAATCTTTTGAACAGATTAGCCTAGCTCAAACCTATTGCAGTGCAGAATTGAATGTCAACCTAGGAAGGAAGCATGTTCAAACCCTATTATTAGAACAAGCACAAGAGACACGGCTAAGTGTTGAAACATTGCAACCTACAATTCCAGCTTACTAGCAGTTGAGTTCTGAAACCCTTCCCAGCAACTATTTATTTAGCCTCAGCAGATGATGGGAATGCTCTCTACTGTTTCATTTTAGGGTGGACACAATTAAATACTTGCTTTGTTTTCACTAGGCTTTCAGAGTAATCTTGAATCCAGTCCGTGCCCATGTAATGACATTTCCGGGGAAACCATGTTACATTTTATCTTTTTTTGTGGTTTTTATAAGAGATTTGCTAAAATATTCTGAACCTTTTTTATGAAGTCGAGAAACCTGAGGCATTGTATCCAGGCTTACCATTTTTTATAGCAGTTATATGACGATAAGACCTGTTTTTATGCAAGTTGTTTTTACGGGTTGCGATACGATCATGGGGTACAATGCACCCTGACTAATGTTTTTGAAGTCCTATATTTTCTTTTTTCTTTTATATTAGTATACATAATGAGTGTGTGTCACTATTTTATGCAGCCTTGTTTGCTTGCTTAAAAAGTATTGCTGAAACTGGACTGCAATGTATGTTTTTATTGCTTATTTGCACTTTTATGGCTTCTTTATAAGCAAATAAAGTTTTTGAACTGAACACTGTGTGACTGAAATGCACTTGGGCAGGACAAATGCAAGCATAGAGACATTGATTCTAGTGGCGAGAACTAAGTTAGACATCAAAGTCACCCAATCATGAGCAAAGGGCTGCCCCAAAGCACACTCTATAAATATTAGAAATAATAGATCACATGAAAGCCATTTAATCAAGAAGAGAAAACTGAGACAGATATCAACACCATCTTGCCATGAGCAAGGAGCTGACCCAAAGCCCACTCTAGGTATAAAGCTGTCTGAAACAAAGAACAAAAAAGCTGGCAAGCAGGCAATGATGCCCAATGCTTCTATGAACAAATAAACACTCATGCGCCCCTAATTAGCTCACACATGGCCCTCTACTATGTGTGAGCGTTTAGCCAGTCCTGGGTTTTGGCCAACAGCATGTTGAATGCAGGAGACTAAGTCAAGATTTGCGAAAAGCTGTGCTAGCACAGAAATCTCATAAACCTTCTATAAACAGCTCCACTTTTAAACTTACTAAGAAAATCTCCAATTTCTATGCCAATTTCTTCTTCAGGTCGATGAATCTTTGCCACAGTGGTAGAATACAGCACAACCAAAATACATTTCTTAATAAATCATCAACTTAAAATAATTAACATTAAATCAATGATGAGAGGTTTGATGAAGTTATAAATAAAAGTTTTACTTTCTGATTCAGAGATTATTCTGTATTTTTGTCTTTTTATTTAGGTTTGTCAAATAAGTCTGTTTACAGATATATCAAGAACAATTTGGTTAGAATAGCATACAAAATAACAGTGTGTTCCATAAAGGAGTTAATATCTTTCTTAATCTAAAGGATCTAACCTGTGCTAGCCAGAACCCATAAAAAGTTCCCTTGGAAAAGAGCAAGAGTAAATATGGAGCATCAGGCTAATAACTATGGGGCATATCATCAAGGCCATGCGATAATTATCGCTCAGCGCTCTTAGCGCGAGGATAATTATCGCCGGCCAACTCTGAATTTTATCGCGGAGATAGCGTGCTATCAGCAACGCTTGTCTCCAAAGCGATAAAATTCAGAGCGCAAGCTGCCAATTGTGCGATTATCGCTGGAAATACAGCGATAATCGCACAAGGTTTGGCGATAGCTTGCTGATAGGGCAAGACATACTTAGCCATGATATCCACCTTACATAGGATATCATGGCTAAGTCAGTCTTGAAGCAGGCGTAAGGAAAGTAGCGATAACAGAGGCTATCGCTACTTTGCTTGTCGCTCTGCAGGTTAGCGTGCCCGTTGATAATCGGAGAAATGTCGCTTAGCGACATTTCTCCAGTTATGTCAGGGCAGGAACGCCCACTTTGCATCTCATTAGAGATGCAAAGATGGGCGTTGGGGGAAAGGGCGATAATGCAAGGATTCACGCAATAGCGTGACCTTGCTGATTAGACGATAAAATTATCGCCGCTTTTCGTCCGAAAACGGACGCTAAAGCGGCGATAATTTTATCGTGGGGCCTTTTAGATATGCCCCTATAAGAGGTCGAACTCCCCATAAAGATTAGTTCTGGAAACTCCGTAGAGTTCCCCAACAGCTGCAGTAGCAACTGTTAACATAGGTGTAAGAAAATAATCACAGCAGTATCTATGATCAGCAAGGAGAAAGTCTCCAAAAAGGTGTCAGAATAACAAAAAAGTCACAGTTAGCAGTAGCTCACAGTAATTTCAGGCAGGAGTAGCACAGTAAAGTGCTAGAGAGCATGGCAGGGTTAAGATGTGCATAGAATGCATTGCCTCTCTAACTAGGAACACGTACTGTGAAGAAAAGCACAAAACATGTTTCAAACTCTGAATGTTGAATCATCTCTAGCCAACAGGAAAGAATCTTCCAATGGTCTGTTGTCTTCTCTCTTGATTCCCACTGCAAACATCCATGTCGACATGTTGTTATTTGAACATTGCTACAGCGTATTACAAAGAGATACATCTGGGAAGGTACTCCTGAGAACCTTTGCAAGCCTACTCTATTAGCTGTATGAAATGAAACATTAATATCTAGCATGCTCTGGTTAGATCATGAGGCTCAAATCTATAGCAATATACTTGTTTATTATAAGCATGTGGCAGAGGTAACTATCTAAAATACGATTAAGTCATATGGTGTGAGGAAGAAGAGAAATACATTTTGCAGCAAATAGCACATTTCACAAAGACGTTAGGTTCTGCAGCTCAATTATAACGTTAAATCAGCATTTACAAAAATAAATTAATTTTATTAAAGGGAAAGGAAGGAATAACAGAAAATATTGAGACCTAGCAGTGAAAGAACGACAGGAACGGGAGATTTCTGCAGAAATTTGTAGCATTTTCTCTTTTTACACATTTAATAAAAGCACATTTTGTCTACCCTCTATATTGACACGCATTTCCTACGTTAATGTCAAGACACATTTCTACATTGTCATGTGGTACATTTTCATCAAAAAATGCAAACTTCCTCAATCCTTCGTCTGATGATTTTATCATCACATATCTAGGTTTCGTATATGAGTCCAGTTCAGAGTGCACTTTCACTGTCAGTTGAGTCTTGTCTTTTTCTTTTCAAGCCCCTGAATTTCAATGAGTACATGTAATCGTCATTCATACTGCTCCTCAAACCCAAATCTTCTCATACAATTTCTTTTCCAACCTTTCCTTCCTCTTGCAAAATATGTATTTACAGCTCGAAAATTGTGCATAATGAAATATTAGACATAGCCCCACTATCAATCAATCAATCATGGGTTAGTAGAGCACAACTACTCACCCGTGAGGGTCTCAAGGCGCTGGGGGGAGGTGGGGAGCAGATCTGTCTAAGCACTGGGGTCATTGGAAGAACCGTGGGGCATATTAGCAAGACCGGCGATAAAATTATCGCCGTTTTAGCGGCAGGAAACTGCTGCTAAAACGGCGATAATGGGCTTGCTAATATGCGTTATAGAATTCCAATAGAAGCCCAGGTTAGATGTGCAGGACATCTAACCTGGGCTTCTATTGGAATTCTATAACGCATATTAGCAAGCCCATTATCGCTGTTTTAGCGGCAGTTTCCTGCCGCTAAAACGGCGATAATTTTATCGCCGGTCTTGCTAATATGCCCCCAGGTCTTTAGGTCCTTCCTGAACTGGGGTAGTGTGGGAGATAATCTGAGGTGGAGGGGTAGGGTGTTCCAGGTGTTATTGGCAGCGAGGAAGGAGAAGGAGTTTCCTCCGGTTCTGTTCTTGCGGATCCATGGGAAGGTGGCCAGGGCAAGCTGGGCGGAGCAGAGGTGGCTTTTGGATGTGTGGAAGGAAAGGCCGTTGTTCAGGTATGCTAGTCCGGCATTGTGGAGGGCCTTGTAAGGGTGGGTGAGGAGTCTGAAGGTTATTCTTCTGTCTGCCGGGAGCCAGTGGAGTTTGCGGATGTATTGAGTGATGTGGCTGTGCCGGGAGAGTTTGAGGACCATTCTGGCTGCGACGTTCTGGACATTCTGGAGCTTGCAGCGGTTTTTCTGGGCAATGCCGGTGTAGAGTGCATTGCCGTAGTCGAGTCTGCTGCTGATGAGCGCATGAGTGAGGGCCTTTCTGGATTCGGTGGGGATCCATCTGAAGGTCTTTCACAGCAGGCGGAGGGTATTGAAACAGGCCGAGGATACTGAGTTGATCTGGCGGCACATAGTGAGCAATGCGTGCAATATGATGCCGAGGTTTCGGGCATGGTCCGTTGGGATGGGGGGAGTTCCTAGCGCAGAGGGCCACCAAGTATCATTCCATGCGGAGGGGGTGGATCCCAGGATGAGGACTTCTGTCTTACCTGAGTTGAGCTTAAGGCAGCTGTTCTTCATCCAGGTGGCGATGGCTTTCATCCCTTATTGGAAGTTGTGCCTGGTGACGTTGGGTTTGTTGGTGAGGAAGAAGATCAGCTATGTGTCATCGGCATATGAGATGATGCTGAGTCCGTGGTTCCTGATGATGGTTGCAAGGGGGGCCATGTAAACGTTGAAGAGGGTGGGACTGAGCGAGGAGTCCTGGGGCACTCCGCAGTCGGTCTCTGTCAGTTCCGATGGATGGTGGAAATCTGACCTGTTGTGTTCTGCCTTTGAGGAAGGATCGGATCCAGTTGAGGGCCTTGTCATGGATGCCGGTGCCATGGAGTCTAGTGGTTAGGGTGCAGTGGGAGACGGTGTTGAATGCTGCAGAGATTTCCAGCAGGATGAGGGCAGCTGTTTCGCCCTGGTCGAGGAGGGAGCGGATGTCGTCAGTGGCGGCGAGGAGGGCAGTCTCAGTGCTGTGATTGGTTAGAAAATCAGATTGGGAGATGTCCAGGATGTCGTTTGTTTCGATGAAGTCAGCTAGTTGGTTTTTGACGTCTTTTTCGATTACTTTGGCTGGGAAGGGGAGCAGGGAGATGGGCCTGAAGTTCTTAAGGTTTTTCGGGTCCGCGGAGGGTTTCTTTAGGAGTGGGTTGATTTTGGCATATTTCCAGTAGTCGCGGAAGAAGGCGGTCTTGAGGGAGCAGTTGATGGTTCAGCCTAGCTTGGGTGGGATGGCGGGTGCAGCTCTGTGGAAGATGCGGTGGGGGCAGGGGTCTGATGGTGATCTGGAGTGGATGCTTTTCATGGTCTTTAGCTTGTCGTCCATGGTGAGTGGGGTCTGTCGGGAGGCATCAGTTGAGGAGGTTGCTGGTGCGGTGGGGACGTCCTGGTTGTCGAAGTTGTCGTAGATCATCTTGATCTTGTGGTGGAAGAAGGTGCTGAGTCTGTTGCAGAGGTCTTGGGAGGGTGGGACGTCTTTGGTTTCGATGTTGGGTTTGGCGAATTCCTTGATGATGGTGAAGAGTTCTTTGCTGATGTGTGCGTTGGTGTTGATTCTGTCTTGGAGGGCCTTCTCCCTTGTGTTTTTGATGAGGTTGTGGTGTGCGGTGGTGGCTGCTTTGAAGGCGGTGTGGGCTTCCGAGGTTTTGTGGTCCCTCCATGTCTTTTCGAGTCGTCTGCAGGAGCTTCTGGATTCTTGGGGGGCAGGCGTGAACCAGATTGATTTCTTGATGTGTTTTCCGGTGGCTTTCTTGAGGGGGGCCAGGGTGTCGGCGCAGTTTGCATCCATTGTTGAAGGTTGCGTGCTGCGGTGTTGACATCGGAGGTTGGCAGTGGTGAGGTGCTGTTGAGGGCAGTGGTGAGCAGGTCCTCGGTGACCTTGTTCCAGCTTCCGCGGGGGAAAAGGTGGGCGTGCTTGGGTGCGGTGGGTTTGTTGAATCAGAAGTGGATACAGTGGTGGTCCGTCCAGAGAAGTTCCGTGGTGTGGCTGTAGGAAACGCTGTTTCCTGCGGTGAAGATGGGGTTGAGTGTGTGCCCTGCTGTGTGTGTTGGGGAGGTGACTAGCTGTTTCAGTCCTACGTTGGCGAAGTTCTCTAGGAGGGAGAAGGTGTTCGGATTGTTGTGATGGTCTCCGAGTAGGATGTAGTCTGTGGATGTGAGGGCCTGAGGTGTGATGAGGTCGATGATGGCATCGGTGAATGGAGTGCGGGGTCTGGTTGGTCTGTAGATGAGAGTGCCACAGAGGGTGGTTTTCTGGTTGGTCTGGATCTGGAAGTGCAGGTGCTCCATGTGGGTTGTGGGGTCGTCTGGGTGGTGGTCAGGTGGAGGGTGCTTTTGTGGACGATGTCGATGCCTCCTCCTGGCCGGCTGGGGCAGTCCTTGTGGATGATCTTGTAGCCGTTGGGGATGGCGATGTCTGGTGCTGAGCTAGCATTCGACCAGGTTTTCATAAGGAAGGCGGCGAAGAGGAAATCCCAGATCTCTGTGGCATGTTTGTGGAGGTATCGCACGTTGAGGAGGATGCAGTTGAATGGTTTGGGTGCGGTAAGGGTCAGTTGGTTGGGTGATGGAGCTGGGGTACGGAGGTGGGTGAAGGTGCAGCGGCAGTGAAGGAAGGAGAGAGGGCCGTGGGTGTTGCTGGGCATCAAGAGCTGGCAATTGTTATTGCACCTGGGGTTGGGATCGTAGAGGCTGCTGAAGTCGTAGCAGAGGTGGTTCAGGAGGCCAAGGTTCCTGGCGCTGGGCGCGGTCGGGCAAGGAAGGGTCAGCTGGGTGGCGGGAAGTAGGGAGCGGGAACAGTGCAAGGGAGGGGCCATAGGGGCAGCAGCGGCCAAAGAAGGCACGGGGGAAAAGAAAAGGGGGCACATAAAAAGGAAACAGTAAAAAGAAAAAACAGGCAAACAGGCAAAAACTGAAAAAAGGCACAGAGAAGGAGAAAAGGCAAAAGGAAAATATGGCAGAGAAGAAAGACAGAGGGCAGAACAGCAGGAGAGCAGAATGCTCTCCCACTGGACCACCAGGAATGAGATGCAGGCGGGAGCCTGTGGATGGAGCAGGGCCTCGAACACCCTGACACAGAGGTTAGAGCGCACTCGGGGGCAGCACTTAGCTGGTAGAGCTGTGCAGGAGGAGAGAAGTTTCACTGACTAGGTCAGCGGGCTTGCTCCTGTCACTATTGGCAGTAGAATAGCCTTCAATATACCCTTACCTGCTGTTGAAAACCAATTTCCACAACTCCCTTTCCAAAATTTGTAAACAAACTTGGTGTTTCCAATTTGGGATCTAACCCTGAAAAATTATTTGTGAAGCCTTCTATTTCCCTACTCTTGTCAGGTGTGTATGTACAAAAATGTGTTCATTTAAGCATTTTGCAGTCTCCGCCCTTTTCTGCAAGTAAGATGTCTAAGGCAAGTCGGTCCTGTACAACCATAGACTGTATAGCAATTAGTTCTGTATTTATTATGAGCAAAGCTCTGGATGTGCTGGTTGCCATGACAACTGCTGACAACTTTCTAATCTTTTCACCATTTAAATTGACGCCTACAGGTGGAATGACAGCTCCAAATTTGTCTCCTACTAGTACAGTTCCTGTGTTTGTACAGCGTTTCTATCTGTGTGCATGTGTTAATGTTAATGCATCTAAACTCTTCACATGAAAAGTTTTTGGAATTAGTATGCCAAAATAGCAGATTCCCTCTGAGTCAACTGGCAGTGAGAAGTAAGGATTCTGTTTACAATTCTAAGAAACCCCTGGAATAGCATTTTCGTCTCCCCGTGAAATTTGCCAAGATCTACTTGATAATTCAAATGTGGGTTCACAACTACTAATCCCTACATGTCTAGTCCTTTTGGGTGTCTCTCTTCTGTACAGACACATTTTCCCTTTGTGTTGGCAGTCAGGACTCAGTTTAGCGCAAACCATCTTCTTTCTAAAATCATTTTCTTCCTTCTTCCAATCATTCTCTAAAACATTACTCTTCTTGTTAGTAGTTCTTGTCATGTTAGTGTATCTCTCTTCTAAAGCCATTCTATAAGCCTTTTTCTATTGGTTGCATTAAGCAGGTTAAATTGTTTTTATAAGCCTTCACACTATCTATGGGAAAAGAAATAATACCAGGCTTTGTCCATTTCCTTTGCGTTTGAGTGTAAATTCATGTTTTCTATTAATGGCACCCTGGAAAGAATTAGATCATGGTTAGAACAGAAATACTAAAAAATGTCCTTGCCTATAAACTAATTTCCGTAGGATGCTGCATGAAATAGCATACGATAAAGGCATGTGGTAATAGGTAACTTCTTCTGAACCTGAAGTAGGTAAATGTGCGAATATGTAACAATCCTTTGCATCTATAGCATTAGTGTATTCTTGCACTAACCTAGAATAAACATTAGTAGAAAAATCATTTTTCTTATAGCTTACAAAGGAGTAACTAAAGGGGTCTTCCTAAGTATTGTAAATAGGTGTGTTAGTGAGGTTCTTTGCTTTAGGGTCTGGCTCTGGCTCTAGGTAAAACCCTATTAGCACCGTGATGATCAATATTACTGTTAGTACGAAAATTTAACCCATGATATATTCACACTTATTTCTAATGCAACACATTCTCTGAGTCAGTTCAATAACACTTAGATCAATAGCTTGTACCATGTTTTTGTACGTAGCTTCTTTGGTGCAATTAATATTATTTTTCTTCAGCAGTCAAGCTTCTAACCAGACATTCCTTAACCCTACCCATGTTCCTCTAAAATGCTGTCCCTATTCTTCTGCAACTTTCAACTAGGGTCTATGATGATCGTCTGTAAAACAAAGAACTAAAACAACAAACATCTAATAAGCACAGTTCAAACATTCTTTCTTCAGTTCCGTTTAGCTTCAAGTTTTACTTCAGATTACTTTAATCAGTCTCGTTTTCTCTTTTTCAGGAAGGTTCAAATAGTTCAGGATTCACGTTGCACAAATCTTCCAACATGACATTCAAAGCAGTGTTCACGTATTATGATCATTCAGGTGCTGAATATCTGCGAAAGAGAACTCGTGCCTTTTCGATCATCTTAGATTTTGCTCATTTGGATCTATGCCGCCTTTGTCGCTTGACTCAGCCTCTTAGGGTATTATTTCCGTGATTTGAGCTATTGAAGAACTTCTCCTTGTATTTTTGTTTTCATAGCTTTGTGGCCATTCTGCTTGTCGATTTGTTCTCCTTGTTCCAGTGGTGGTTCCTTCACCTGGTTCTTCTTCTTCTTGTCTCAGTATCACATCGGCAGCACTTTTACTCTGTGATTCAATCAATAAATCAAATACAGTTTTATTCGGTTAAAAAAGAACAACCATAAAAGCATCCTAAAAATAATAATAAACATCTTCACAATTCATCGCAGTCTGTACATTAAAACACAAAATGGTTAAAAATTCTACTGTACATGAATATACGCAATGGATGTGATACAATAAAAGCAAAAGCGGGAGATAGTTTGTACATAAAGTGCCACGTGCATAGTATATAGTACAGCAACAAAACTGCAACCCTTAATATCATTAATCAATATGCCTCCTATCTTCTTCATAAACGAGGGCCTCGAGATGTGAGTTATATTTTCTTCTTCTAATTGCTATCTGAATGTAAACCGCCACCGCATTACAAACTCTGTCATTTTCAAAATTACAAATAAAATCAAAAGCAGTTTTATAGGTGAACAATCTTTCCTTTAAAAATAATGAACGTAAGATGTTCTTCCTGATATCTCTATAAAAATCACAAAATAAGATAAAGTGTAAAGTTGTCTGATCAGATTTTCCATCACAGGGGCACTTTGGGAGATTTCGTTTCCATTCTCCCATGGTTGGGAAGGCTATTAAAAAATGGACAATCTCCATTCTTAACCTAGTAAGGTAAAATCTATGTTTTGTATTCAAGACCTGGAGTAAATAGCGTTGTGTCCCTGGTCCAATGGGCCTATCACAGTATGCCCTGGTCAGCTGCTTCGAATTTCCCTCAACTTCCCTTAGCTATTCCCTCGATTCTAAGAGTCCGGTTTTTAGTTCCTTTTTACTATAGTTGAGTATTTGAGAAGGGTTGTTAAAATCAATGTTCTCAATGCATTCTTTTAAAAACCAGGGAATTTTTTTACCATGCTCAAGGGTGAGGCAATCCTTAATAATTTCCTGGGTAAATTTGGTTCCCTCCTTACTCCATATCCTGTACCAAACAGTGAGACCTGCTACAATGATAAAATCATTAATATAGGAGGCAGCAAGCTCTTTGTGCACGCTATATATAGGGGTAGAGTTGGGAATGGCTAACAATCTTCTTAGAAAGATGTTTTCTTGAGTCTGGAGGGCAGCATGGTTAGCCGCTCCCCAGAGCGCAGCACCATAGCTAGTTCCAGTAAGGCACTTGGGGCCATATGTAGATAATTTCTATTTACCGATTCCTAAATACCGAATTTTACCGATTCGGTATTTAAGAATCGGTAAATAGAATGTAGGTAAACATTCGGTAAATTTTACCGATTCGGTAATATTCGTTATTACCTATTCGGTATTTACCGAATCGGTAATAAGGAATACCTTCCCATTCACTATTACCGATTCGGTAAATACCGAATCGGTAATAGGGGGAGCATATTCAAGGGTGGCAGGGTGTCAAATTGACACCCTGTTGCACCCCTGAATCGTGCATGTGTGCACATGTGGCGCACATACATGCCCTAAGGGCATGTATGTCTGCCACATGGCACTTTTAAAAAAGCACAAAATTGCTTTTCAAAAGGTATTCGGTATTTACCACCAACTTGTAGTTGGTGGTAAATAATGAATCCTTAAACCAAAAATGCACTCACTTGAGTGCTCCTACATAGGATTTAAGGAATCGGTAATTTACCGATTCCTTAAAATAACGAATCGGTAAATTACCAACTCCTTAAATCCGGCCTCCTACATCGCAAAGGGCTAAATACCGGTCGGTAACGGGAAATTTACCAATTTTCGGCCGTTACCGACCGGTATTAGCCCACCTACATATGGCCCTTACTCTTTTAAAGGGTCAAAATTTCCCTAATTGGTTTATTCCCCATTTTTTTGAGAATCTAAAAATTGCCTCTGTAATCCATGATAATTTTAGTTTACAATAATCAATATGGGGTCCCCAATGACCGTTTGCTGTGAATAGCAGTCCTAAATATGAAAATGAGTGTGTTTCTGCGATAGGGACCCTATTTACATGGTGGGCCCTAATCTTTGGGTTTCCCTTTTCCACACACCATTGTAAATGTTTTTTTCAAATTAAGTACCAAATCCTTTTCCTGCATATATTCTGCAAATTTCTCGATTAGGCACTGAAGCCCATTAGCAGTACTGGATAAAAGGACCGCGTCGTTCGCATAAAGCAAGGTGGGGACGGCACGTTTACCAACTCTAGGGACAGCAGCATTTAGCTTTTGCAAACCTTCGTCTACTCCATTTATGTATAGGGAAAACAGGAGTGGTGTGAGAACGCATCCTTGCCTTATTCCCCGTGTTACTCTGAAACTGGTATTGCACTCTCCTTCTGGCCCATATCGAACTCTTGTATTCAATCTTTTATATATTTGTGATAGGTATGCAATAATATCATTAGGAGCACCCAAGAGAGCCAAGGTTTGCCATAATTTTGCGTGATTCACTAGGTCGAAAGCACTTGTGAGGTCAACAAAACACAGGTGTAAATGGCCCTTTTTTACAACTGTATATTTACTCATTATTAAATGAAGGTTAATGCTCTGCTCAACAGTCCCTATCTCCCTTCTGAATCCATACTGTGTTTCTGTAAGGTGGAGAGGTGTGGTGCAGCGGCCAGGGCAGCTGACTTCGGAGCACAGGGCTCACGGTTCGATCTCCGGCGGCAGCTCAGCTCAGCACCATGTGACTCTGGGCAATAGCTCACTTAATTTCCACGACGGCCCCCAGCGCCTTGAGACCCGTAAGGGTGAGTAGTTCGCGCTTTACAAATACGGATTTACATTTTGTTTTATTTTTGTAAGGATTGAATTTTCGGTTGCCCATATTTCCAATCTCTCCAGAAGGATTCTACCCATCAATTTTGATGTTGTTTCGAGAAGGGAAATGGGGCAATAGCATTTGGCGTCGCTTCTATCGCCCTTCTTGAAAATCGGGACTATGATACTTTCTGTCCAAGTTCTCGGCACCAGACCACCTGCTACAGCATTAAACACTTTTTGTAAAATTGGGGCCCAGAGACCCATATCCATCTTAAAAATGTCTACTGGGACCCCATCTGCTCCTGGTGCCTTCCCATTTGCCCATCAATCTAGGGCTACTGTGACCTCATCCAGAGTAATAGGTACCAAATTGGGGGGATCCAAGGTAATAAAAACTCTATTATCTGATGGTACTGGGATTTCATTAAGATCACGTTTATCTGACAGTACAGAAATGTCATTATCTGGGTTAAAAACATATACAAAATACTTTATCCATTCCAAGGGCTGGACCAAGCTCTCAATTTTTACTGCGGAATAATCTTTAAAGTAAGGGTGGTTAATTGTTTTCCAGAATAGGGGGGCATCCTTTGTACTAGCAGCTTGAGTTAATTTTTCCCATGCCTGATCTTGTATCTCCCTTTTCCTTCTAGTGAGAGTCTGTTTATATATCACCCTCTGTGTTTTTATGAGTTCACTATCTCTAGGCCTAACCTTTAGGGCATTTTTTAAAGCTTGGTTGGCCTTAGTGCATTGGCAATCAAACCAACTAACATTTTTAGGAACTATCTTTTTATTCTTAATTTTTAAGCCCCCAGAGATTGCAGAGGTAATATTACAGAAAGCCCCAATGCTGTGACAGTCAGAAGAATCCTCCTTGTGACAGATCTCAATATCATATTGGCAATCGTACATTATTCTATCTAAAAATTTGATTGGGTTAACACCAGACCATTTGATAGTGATACCATTCTCTCCTTGGGTTGATATAGGAGGCTAAACGAAGCCCCTCCTGGTGAGTCTCATTGAGTCTAAGAGTTAGGAATAGCAGATGATGATCACTAAAACAACTTTCTATCACCTCCATTTTCACTATCTGTCCGCGTCCAGATTCTGAGATCAGGATACTTTGTGATTCGATCTCTGCTTCTATTTCGCTAGAGATCTCAATGAAAGTTTGGGTTATTTCAGGTACTTGCACTTGACTGTCCATCAGCTGATTTTCACCCCCTTCCTCTTCCAGTGGCTCCTTCCTCTTCCAGTGGCTGGACTGGCATCGGTGCTGTTGGTCTGTGTGGTCTCTCTATTGATGTTGCAACCACCAATTCTCTTCATTCAGGATCATAGACCAAAGGCACTTCTTCTGGATTGCTCACTCTTTTGGTGTGGGAAGCATGAATCTAGTTTGGGACTACAGCACACTTAACAGCAGTTTGTGTAGCTAGGATCACCTGAAAGGGGCCTTTCCACCTGGGTTTAAGGCAAGTCTTCAGAAAATGATTCTTGATCACGACCCAATCACCAGGATTGAGGTTGTGGCACTGTTCTTGATGCAGATCTTGTGTGGCAGCTGAAACCTGATGAGAGACAGAATAAACTACATCAGCCAATCCTTTGCAGTAATCCAATATTATATCGACAGTGATATTCAGAAGAGCATTTGCAGGAACAGCAGGTAATCTCATTGCTCTGCCCATCAATATTCAATGGGATGATAATCCCGTCTTCCTGTCAGGGGTACTCCGGATACTCATTAACACCAAAGGTAAAGCGCCTGGCCATTTCAGAGAGGTTGGTTTACAGGCTTTGGCCAATCTAGACTTGAGGGTACTGTTTATTTGTTCAACAATATCAGAGGCTTTTGGTCTGTAACTGCAATATAATCTTTGTTCAATCTGTAAGGCTGTGCAGATCATCAATATCACTTCATTGTTGAAGTGAGCTCCTCTCTCTGACTCAAGAGAAATCGGCATGCCAAACCTAGGTATTAATTCTCATAATAACAACTTAGCTACAGTAAGACTGTTGTTTTTTCTAGTTGGGTAGGCTTTCACCCATCTTCAGAAGACACGAACAGTCACTAGGATATATCTCAGCCTGTTATGTATAGGCATCTCATTAAAATCCATCTGCATCCTGTTGAATGGGCCACCTTATCTCCATAGGTGTGTTACAGTGACATGTTTTCTCTTCCCTACAATTAACTGTTGACAAGTTACACCGATGGTAAATCTCTTCTGCCAACATTCTGAATCTAGGGTAGCACCAACTTTGTCTGAAAAGTCTTGCCATTGCATTCCTCCCTAGATTTGTGTATCCATGGTAGTATTGTGTCATTGGAAACAACAAGCTATCCAGTAATACTGGTCTCCAATCTGCCAACATCCAAATATTGTTTGCATTTTTCTCTCATCCTGCTTTTACCCAACCATTCTGTTCTGCCTCTGACATGTTTTGCTGCACTCACTTCAGTTCATCCAATTTGTCAGGAACTTTCATCAACATTGCAAAAGAACTCTCCTCCTCAGACTCACATGTGAGATTTCCATTAAAGGAACAGGCTAACAATGTGCAATACCTGGCTATTGAGCCAGAGTATCGGTTGTGCATTGCAACATATCTGCTTCCTCCATGATGAGTTAAACACTTCACCACAGCAATTTCTCCTGGTAATTGTAGAGCATCCAACAGGTCCTTGACGTATGTTCCTTTTTGATTGTTGTACCTGAGGATGTCAGAAAACCCCCTGTGGCCACAATTGTCCAAAATCATGCACAACACCAAACCCATACTGGCTGTCAGTGAATATGGTGATTCTCAATTGTGCAATTAAACTGCAGGCCCTAGTAAGAGCAATCAGTTCAGCAACTTGAGCAGAAAAAACTTTCTGGAGGCATGAAGCTTTTTCTGTGCCTCAACACTCTCTGCCTTCTTATTACCTGTCATCTTCCCAACCCAAGTTGATATATATCCTTCCTCAGTGACATTTAGATCGCCAGGAGCCATTGGAGCAGTAAAGAACAAATTCCCTCCATCTATCAGTGCTTGTATCGTCTGTGGGGGCTTCCATAAAACTATCTGTGAATTTTGAGAAGTTGGAACAAATCTAGAGGTAGATGCTTGCTGAGTATTTGGCCTCATTTCTGCTATTGGAGGAGCAGTCACAACAGCTCGAGTTGTAGTCTGAGGAGGAACGATAGGTACTGGGGCTGTGCTTGTCACTGCAGCCATAGGTGTCATTGTAGGAATTAAAACTTGTGACCAGGTCACAACTGGTGGTACGAGTTACAAAATTTGTTAAGGTCTTTCAATGGATATAATGCCCAGATCTACAGGTACAGTAGCCACTGTTCGACCTAAACTAGTACCTAATTTTTTATGATCAACAGGGGTGGCATACAGTGGGGGTCTGGAGTTTAACATTTGTTCTAGATTTCATCAGCAGAATTTGTATTGGACTCATCTTCCTCTTTCTTTATGGAATTTGTGTCTTTTCCTTTCTTATCAGCTTCTGATCTAGTTGCAGGATATAACCGAATTCCTTCTAAAATTGCTTTCCTCCATCTACACTGTTCCTCTTACCATTGGGCATTTGTATAATTCTTCACTGCTCTATTGGTTCTCCTCTGATATTTTTCCCTTTCTTTTTCCCTAGCATTTATTTATTCTGGGTGGTGGCTTCATCTCGTATAATTTTCCTTTCAAATGATTAAGAATCTTAGTGTTAAATGTCTCGTATCTAGAAAAACTCAAGGCACCCTCCTTCTTAGTAATCCTACTCCTTTGGCAAAGACAAGTGCTTAAACCATGCTTAGTAGTCATAATGTGTTCAGGCTTACCCTCAAGAGGCACCTCTTCACCTTTGTGTAGTGCAATAGTAACATCCCCTCTCACCAAATTCTTTAAAGCTTTAAAACATTTCATATTGACAAGTCAATTTAAAACAGCACAAATAATCAGAATATTTTGATATGGTTCCGTATACATCAGTTTCTCATTGGCCAATAACTTTCAGTTATTATTTTCACACCCTCTTTTTAACAAATCAAAAGCATTATATATTTCCCGAAAATCCAATCTCAGAGCGGCTCTACAACGTCACCAACCAATCCAGGCGCAAAACACACTAACCGACCAATCCTAGTGTGAAACACTATGACGTTCAACCTCACCCCTCACAGCAGTTTACCCTCCTTTACAATTTTCTTCATATTGGCACCGTTTTTACAAATAACCTCAGAAACTCCTTCTTGTTTGCTCTACTAAAAGAAATAAAGTTTGCTAAACATTCAAGAATATTTTCAACAATCGCAAGTGAAATCTCGACCAGTGTGAAATCACCCAAATCAATGCAGTTTCCCCTGTTTGCACAATTAGGTTCCACACGGATCAATATTAATCATTCATAACAAAGCTCCTTCTCCTTTTGTCAATGGCATAGATGATGGTACCTCATACACTACACCTTAAAATCTCTGTAAACAAGTTTTCAATTATTATTATTGTGAGAAGTTGGCCTGGTATATGCTGTTCACTAATTAAAGTGGACACCTTGCACCAGGGCAAATCGACTCTTATGGTAGATAGGTTTAAGACAACCTTTTAAAGAAAGCTATCCTAGTGGTAGCTGTGGAGAGCAGCCTTCAGGCTAAGTCTCGGAGGAATGTAAAGCAGCTTGTTTTACCATATAATCTCTTGAATCACCAAATGAAAAGACACCACACAGGTATATATATCAAATATATATGTATTTATTTCTAAATAACTCTCTACTAATCTCTTTATGAGATTAGAAGACAAACATATGCACAAATCAACGTTTCACAATAAGTTAAGCACAAAATATGGCTGGGGCCCTAGGGGCGTACCAGACCATATACTAAGTAAGAGACTTAGAAACAACGACTTGCAGGGAGACAAGGCCTAGGGCCTTCAGAAGTGCTGGGGCCTCACAAAACCACCCAAGGCAGGTAAGTAAAGGACCCACGGGGGACGCGTGCAGTGTGGATACACAGGCGCGAATCGCCGTTAACTTCAATGGGGCAAGTCGCGGTTGGAAATAAAGAGTTTTAGGATACTTCGGGAGAACCTACAAGCAAGTCACTTACAGGGTAAGTAGTTCTAGGGCCCACACCCACAGGAGCACCGTAGTGCTGGAGTTACCTCACCCAGGGAAGCCGGGTGCACAGGTGTCCTTTGGTGTCGGGTCGCTGCGTCGTTTTCAATGGCGAACAAAGAAGACTTGCTGCTTGCGGGAGCTGAAGAAGTGTCCGGTGGAATCCAAGCCTGGATTCTGAAGAAGGATGACCTGAAAGCAGAGGGGACAGTGTTCAAAGTCACTTGGCAGTGACCCGGGGCAAGGAAGATGGATGCCCACCGTCGTCGGTCGCTTCAGGTCGGTTGCGGGTGCCTTGACTCTTCAGCCACGTGGTCCAGGAGGCGTCGACGACGACCAGGAGCTGGAATCGGTGTGTCCCTCGACGTCTGCAGCTGACTGCGGTGTCGGCAACTCGATCGGAGCCAACAAGCCTTGGCAGCCGCAAGTCTCGGGGAGATGAAGAAAAGTCGATGGCGCAGACCAGCAAGGTCTGAGGGACTCACCCAGCGAGGGTAAGTCAGGGCAGGCCTGGAGCAACCAGGGGAGCCCTTTAGTTTCTTTAAGAAGTCTTCTGGGGACCCACAAGCCAGCGGGCAAGGGATCGCAAAGACACCTCGGGCGGAATCACTCAACAGGGGCCCACGGTCACTCGGGACGGTGTAGGCCTCTGATCTTCGGAGGGATTCCTGCTGGAGGTCAGGACCACACGTGGTCCAAAGCACAGGTTCGTAGAACGTTGTGAAGGGGTTGCACTCGACAATAGTGCACGGTACCCAGGGGTCGCGGTTCCTCGTTACTCGTGGGGTCCACTTGCCTCAGCTTCGCTGGGGACTCACGATGGCCTGGGAGAGGTCAGGAAATCCACTTCTTGGGCTGCAGGGACTTCGGACTCCGGCGGGAGCGGCGTAGTTTGCGACCGTCGTTGTCGTTTTGGTGCCTGCCAAGCAGGGGAGTCACTCCTTGACTCCAAGGGAGATTCTTCTGTCTTCCAAAGGTAGTGGAACGTCGAAGGGCCAGGATTCTTCTGTAGAGCGTCGTCCAGGGGTTATCTGCTTTGCAATGGCAAGGTTCCCCCTCTTATACTAAAAGAGGGGATGGACTAGCTCTATGACCCCACCTATGGGAGGGTCAAGGGAGGGGTGGCTACACCCACTTCCCTTTGTCCAGTTTCGCGCCAGAGCAGGGGCAGGTAGCCCCTGAGCTGGTTTGAACTGGCATATGCACAGAGGAGCCTTCTGCTCCCCCAGTGCAGGATTTCAAAGCACTCTAAGAGTGCACCCACCCAGCCCCAATACACTAAACCCTGTCTGGAAGGTGGTTACACCTCCCTGTGACAGGATGCCTATTGTTGGGCTTCCTCCACTGTGAGTTTCGGTCATCAGCAGGAGGGCAGCCCAGTGTCTGTGACTGGTGGCATCCATTTTGTGATGCCAGGGCTCTTTAGGATTCTACCGCGTTTCCACAGCAGGTACATGTCTTATCCCTCTAGAAGGGTGGAATGCTACCCCCGCCGCCAAGATTGGCGGGGGGTAGTATTCCAAGATGTTTGACACCAAACACGACATGTTTTGATGCAGCCATTCCAAAGTTAGCATTTACCGCGAGGATATAATGCACTTAAGAGTATATGGTTTAACCGCATCCACAAACAGCACCAGAGAATGGACTCTGAGAACTGCAGAGGGGCCCTGCTCATGCAGAGGCACCCCCTCACATAGAAGCCAAGCACCCTGCCCTCAGGATCGATAGGGCCTGCCTTAGGGGTGACTGATAGGTTTATATGTGTGTGCAGGAGAGATATAGGAAACCTATATCTCAGTGAGGGTGCTAGCACCACCTCACCCAGGCTGCAGTAGCAGGCCTGTGGTGTCAGATTTAGACTGCTTCCCAGGGGTGGCATAATATATGCTGCAGCCCCTGGTAGGCCTGTGAAGTACCTATGCCCTTGGCACCTAAGGTACCATATACTAGGGACTCATAAGGCACCACAGTATCCAATCACTAGTGCACCTAGAGTGCACTCCATGTCGTTTAGAGAGAGCAGATAGACTGGGGCCCTGAATAGCAGGGTCGCAGTCCAACTAAGTCATAAACCAGCAAAACACCATAAAAAAAGTGGGGGCAACCATATAGTCAGATTCCACCTTCCTACATAACCCCCCAAACGAAAGGAGATAAGGCTAACCTTGGCCAGTTGAGCCTCTATTGACTAAGTGGCCATATAAGGAAGCACCTGCACTAGCATGGTTGCCCCCTGTCTTATGGTCCACTAAGCAATCCCTCACCCTAAGGGTATGAGAGGGTCTCCACCATGGGGAATCACTACCTGTGGTGTGCTTTGGTAAAGTACCAGGCTGGTGAGGTGTCTGAGTAGGGAAGTGTGGCCCTAGGAATGTTGGCCTCAGCTTTCTCAGCTCACTGGTCACCATGTATGCCTGTCTTTCCATGACTGAGTGGTACTCTGCTCTAAGGGTCAACCTTTGACTGCCTACAGCCGGGGTTGGGTCCCTTTGGGTGGAACACTGGAGGGACATGGCATGTTTGGAACCTTTTGGTCCCAGGTTTGCCCTTGCCTAACAGAGTCCTTCTGGGGGAGATCCCTACATAAAGGTATGGGGGATCCCTCAGTGGGTTGAGGAATTTCTACCTGGCTAGGGCTACTAGCCTGGGTGCCCCTAATCTGCTGATGGGGGGTTCCTCTGGACAGGGGGCCCTGGGGGGTCCACTGACCTCCCTGACCTCTGCAGCCCTGGGCTGACTGAGGCAGGGTAGAGAGGGGCAGGTTACCTGCTCCAGACTGGGTACCACCTTGTAAGGGTCCTCTGCCATCAGGGGGTGGCCAGGCCAGGCCTGACTACCTCTGTGGCAGTTCCTTCACTAGGGGTAGGGTCAGTTCCCTGAGGAGGCTGACCCTTACCTACTGTCTGGAGGGAAGAAGACTTTTCTTCAACCCTTGTGCTCTCTTCTGGGGAGAGTGGGCCATTCTTCCAGGCTCCATCTCTCCAAAATCTTGGGCTGGGGCTGTGGCCATCACAGCCCCACTAACCTTTACAGGGACACCCAACATCCTCAGATGGGTTTGGTGTTCAATTTCAGCCCAGGCTGAAATTTCCAGATCATTGCCCATCAGGCAATCTACAGGTAAGGTTGGGGACACTGCCACTCTTTTTGGGCCTGTGACCCCCTCCCAGGTGAGATTGACTATGGCCATGGGGTGATCTGTTCTGACACCATCAATGTTGGTCACCTGGTATTTAAACTCAGGTAAAAGCTGGTGAGGGGGACTAGTTTCCCTGCCACCATGGTGACACTAGCCCCTGTGTCCCTAAATGCCACAGCTTTCTGACCATTAATTATTGGCTCCAGTCTGTACCTGCCCAATGCTATGGGACCCATGGTAAAGGTGGCATATCCTACACCACCATCAGAATCTGAGGAGTCTGTTGAGGGGTCCTGTCTAAACTAGGGCCCACCTCTGTTCCTCTTGCAAACGCACCTAACTTTTTGGGTGCACTACTCCCAACTGGAGGATTACTACTGGTAGTACCAGGAGGGGTGGTAGTAGTTGTTGGAGGAACATTTTCTTTATTGCCATTCCTGGGACAACTGGGATCAGATTTCCAGTGCCCAGGCTTTTTACAGACATGGCAATAGGGTTTCTTTTCAGGAGAGGAAGGAGTTTGGGACCCACCCCCAGAAGAGGAATTTTGGGGCCCTGCAGGGGACTTATCCTTGGATTTATCCCCACCTTTCTCTTGGGACTTGGTAGAATCTTTCTTGTGGTCACCACCCTGATTCTTAGGCCTTACCCTGGTTCTGACCCATTTGTCTGCCTTCTTTCCCAATTCTTGGGGAGAGGTCAGATCAGAGTCCACCAGGTACTGGTGTAAAAGCTGGTTTTGACAATTATTAAGGATCTGTTCTCTCATCATTAGATTATAAAATCCTTTGAAATCAGTAACCCTACTGCCAACCAGCCAACCCTCCAGAGCCTTGGATGCACAATCTACAAAGTCAGTCCAGTCCTGAGTCTGTGCCTTCTGGGTATCTCTGAACTTCAACCTGTACTCCTCAGTGGTTAAGCCAAACCCATCTATCAGTGCACTCTTCAGGACTTCATAATCATCAGCATCCTCCTCTCTAACAGTGAGGAGCTTGTCTCTTCCTTTATCTGAAAAGGAGAGCCACAAGATTGCTGCCCACTGCTTTTGGGGGACCTGCTGTACTCTACAGGCCCTCTCCATAGCAGTTATCCACTTGTGGATATCATCCCCACTCTGGTAGGGAGGAACAACCTTGCTCAGGTTCCTATGGTCAGGGACATATTCTCTGCCTCTAGGGACACTTTTGCTGCCACCAGGGGGTTCTAAACCCTCCCTTCTGGAAGCTCTCTGGATCTCCAGGGCTTCTCTATCCAGTGCCAACTGCTTGGTTCTGAGGGCCACTTTGGCTTCCTCATACTGGAGCAGTTTGCACCTTCTCTCAGAGGAGGTCTCTCTTAAGTTAAAGTATGAGCTCCTCTCTTGGACAAATTCTCTGCCAGAGTGATAAGAGTGCTCAGATTCCCTGGAAGGGGATCTGTGCCTCTCATCCACTCTGCCAGTTCTCTTAGGGAGAACTCCTCTGTCCTGTTCAGGCTCCTTGAAGCCTGGCCCTTCAACCACAGAGTCTTGGTCATTCGGATTGTCCTCATCTGACCCAGATACTATGATTGACCCACCCACTGATTCAGACCCCTTAGCTCCTAGAGCCAATCTAAGGTCATCTGCTGTCAGCAGATCTATCAGGTGTAGTGTTGAGGGACTCTGTCCTAGTCTCAGGTGTCTGTCAACACACATGGCTCTCAAGTCAGAGAAAGCCATGTCCTTATACTGAGGCTGAGTGGATCCACTGGGTCCACCCTTTAAGGACATTCTAGTGTTGTGCAGTGTTGTACTACCTACACTAGTTTGTGGCCTACTGATCCTAGCTTGAGCTGTGGAAAGGGTGTGCTATCCCTTGGCACACAGCTCTAAGTTCAGTAGAACTTATTGATACTAAGCTTGACTTTATATGTACCTTGAGTACCTATAATGGTTTTCAGTTAGTAATTCAAATAGAGATTTTCTGGTAAAACAATGGCAAGCTGGAATCCCACACGCTGCCCACCAATGTGAGAAGTTGGCCTGGTATATGCTGTTCACTAATTAAAGTGGACACCTTGCACCAGGGCAAATCGACTCTTATGGTAGATAGGTTTAAGACAACCTTTTAAAGAAAGCTATCCTAGTGGTAGCTGTGGAGAGCAGCCTTCAGGCTAAGTCTCGGAGGAATGTAAAGCAGCTTGTTTTACCATATAATCTCTTGAATCACCAAATGAAAAGACACCACACAGGTATATATATCAAATATATATGTATTTATTTCTAAATAACTCTCTACTAATCTCTTTATGAGATTAGAAGACAAACATATGCACAAATCAACGTTTCACAATAAGTTAAGCACAAAATATGGCTGGGGCCCTAGGGGCGTACCAGACCATATACTAAGTAAGAGACTTAGAAACAACGACTTGCAGGGAGACAAGGCCTAGGGCCTTCAGAAGTGCTGGGGCCTCACAAAACCACCCAAGGCAGGTAAGTAAAGGACCCACGGGGGACGCGTGCAGTGTGGATACACAGGCGCGAATCGCCGTTAACTTCAATGGGGCAAGTCGCGGTTGGAAATAAAGAGTTTTAGGATACTTCGGGAGAACCTACAAGCAAGTCACTTACAGGGTAAGTAGTTCTAGGGCCCACACCCACAGGAGCACCGTAGTGCTGGAGTTACCTCACCCAGGGAAGCCGGGTGCACAGGTGTCCTTTGGTGTCGGGTCGCTGCGTCGTTTTCAATGGCGAACAAAGAAGACTTGCTGCTTGCGGGAGCTGAAGAAGTGTCCGGTGGAATCCAAGCCTGGATTCTGAAGAAGGATGACCTGAAAGCAGAGGGGACAGTGTTCAAAGTCACTTGGCAGTGACCCGGGGCAAGGAAGATGGATGCCCACCGTCGTCGGTCGCTTCAGGTCGGTTGCGGGTGCCTTGACTCTTCAGCCACGTGGTCCAGGAGGCGTCGACGACGACCAGGAGCTGGATTCGGTGTGTCCCTCGACGTCTGCAGCTGACTGCGGTGTCAGCAACTCGATCGGAGCCAACAAGCCTTGGCAGCCGCAAGTCTCGGGGAGATGAAGAAAAGTCGATGGCGCAGACCAGCAAGGTCTGAGGGACTCACCCAGCGAGGGTAAGTCAGGGCAGGCCTGGAGCAACCAGGGGAGCCCTTTAGTTTCTTTAAGAAGTCTTCTGGGGACCCACAAGCCAGCGGGCAAGGGATCGCAAAGACACCTCGGGCGGAATCACTCAACAGGGGCCCACGGTCACTCGGGACGGTGTAGGCCTCTGATCTTCGGAGGGATTCCTGCTGGAGGTCAGGACCACACGTGGTCCAAAGCACAGGTTCGTAGAACGTTGTGAAGGGGTTGCACTCGACAATAGTGCACGGTACCCAGGGGTCGCGGTTCCTCGTTACTCGTGGGGTCCACTTGCCTCAGCTTCGCTGGGGACTCACGATGGCCTGGGAGAGGTCAGGAAATCCACTTCTTGGGCTGCAGGGACTTCGGACTCCGGCGGGAGCGGCGTAGTTTGCGACCGTCGTTGTCGTTTTTGGTGCCTGCCAAGCAGGGGAGTCACTCCTTGACTCCAAGGGAGATTCTTCTGTCTTCCAAAGGTAGTGGAACGTCGAAGGGCCAGGATTCTTCTGTAGAGCGTCGTCCAGGGGTTATCTGCTTTGCAATGGCAAGGTTCCCCCTCTTATACTAAAAGAGGGGATGGACTAGCTCTATGACCCCACCTATGGGAGGGTCAAGGGAGGGGTGGCTACACCCACTTCCCTTTGTCCAGTTTCGCGCCAGAGCAGGGGCAGGTAGCCCCTGAGCTGGTTTGAACTGGCATATGCACAGAGGAGCCTTCTGCTCCCCCAGTGCAGGAATTCAAAGCACTCTAAGAGTGCACCCACCCAGCCCCAATACACTAAACCCTGTCTGGAAGGTGGTTACACCTCCCTGTGACAGGATGCCTATTGTTGGGCTTCCTCCACTGTGAGTTTCGGTCATCAGCAGGAGGGCAGCCCAGTGTCTGTGACTGGTGGCATCCATTTTGTGATGCCAGGGCTCTTTAGGATTCTACCGCGTTTCCACAGCAGGTACATGTCTTATCCCTCTAGAAGGGTGGAATGCTACCCCCGCCGCCAAGATTGGCGGGGGGTAGTATTCCAAGATGTTTGACACCAAACACGACATGTTTTGATGCAGCCATTCCAAAGTTAGCATTTACCGCGAGGATATAATGCACTTAAGAGTATATGGTTTAACCGCATCCACAAACAGCACCAGAGAATGGACTCTGAGAACTGCAGAGGGGCCCTGCTCATGCAGAGGCACCCCCTCACATAGAAGCCAAGCACCCTGCCCTCAGGATCGATAGGGCCTGCCTTAGGGGTGACTGATAGGTTTATATGTGTGTGCAGGAGAGATATAGGAAACCTATATCTCAGTGAGGGGTGCTAGCACCACCTCACCCAGGCTGCAGTAGCAGGCCTGTGGTGTCAGATTTAGACTGCTTCCCAGGGGTGGCATAATATATGCTGCAGCCCCTGGTAGGCCTGTGAAGTACCTATGCCCTTGGCACCTAAGGTACCATATACTAGGGACTCATAAGGCACCACAGTATCCAATCACTAGTGCACCTAGAGTGCACTCCATGTCGTTTAGAGAGAGCAGATAGACTGGGGCCCTGAATAGCAGGGTCGCAGTCCAACTAAGTCATAAACCAGCAAAACACCATAAAAAAGTGGGGGCAACCATATAGTCAGATTCCACCTTCCTACATTTATGTTATCCCAGGATCTTTTGACAACAATGACTTTGAAATCTTCGAACCCCTTTTGAATCACTTATCGACTATTCTCCTCATATCCACTCATTCTATTCAAACATTCAAACCAGTAGAAAGACACAATCACAACCACAAACCATTTGCCTTATTGATACTCATGCCTTCAAAACCGCAACCGCCTCCGAGTACCGCTTGTCGGATCTTCAAGTACTGGACATTGGATTCAGGAATCAGGAATTTCAAATTATATTTTTGGGTAATATTTTATTGCTCCATTCAGGGTGTTAAACCAATCCTCTGCTACCAGATTTGTGAGCGCTGAAATCTCATAAAAACTTTATAAATAACTCGACCTTGAAACTCTCAAAGAGAATCTCCAATTTCCTTGCCAATTTCTTCTTCAGGTCAATGAATCTTTGCCACGATGTTATAATGGAACACAACCCGAATAAATTTCTTAATAAATCATCAACTTATAATAATTAATTTTCAGTCAATGATAAGAGGTTTGGTGAAGTTTTTAAAAGTTTGATTTTCTCATTAAGAGATTAGTTTGTATTTTTGTCTTTTTATTAAGGTTAGTCAAATAAGTCTGTTTACAGCAATATCAAGAAAAATGGGGTTAGAATTAGCATACAAAATAACAGTGTGTTCCATTAAGGAGTTAATCCCTATCTTAATCTAACGTGATTGTGCCGTCCAGCACACTTGAATACTCCGCTTACTATTACTCTTTTTGCTGCTCTATTAATTATATTGCTGCCCGCCTATTTCAAGGTGCTGTCAATTTTTTAACATTATAATTTTAATTTCACTTTGTAATCTTTTCTGTACGGTTGCATTGTTTTTAGTTGGCTCCTCTCACCTGCATTCTATCTGTGGGCTTTCTGCTTCCCCGGTCCGATGCGAGCAGTCCCTGCTCGATTGCTGCGGAGGGAAGCAGGATCCTGAGGCACTTCCGGTCTCAGAGAGGGGAGTGGGAGTCCCGTAGTAAGTGGTCTAGTGTTTTCACTAGTACTCCTATTTAAGTCCCATGTGTACGAGGACGCGCCAGTAGATTGTACCGTCCGGTACACTAGAACACTCCGCTTACTATTACTATGTTTGCTGCTCTATTAATTATTTTGCTGCCCGCCTATTTCAAGGTGCTGTCAATTTTTTAACATTATAATTTTCATTTCACTTTGTAATCTTTCCTGTACGGTTGCATTGTTTTTAGTTGGCTCCTCTCACCTGCGTTCTATCTGTGGGCTTACTGCTTCCCCGGTCCGCTGCGAGCAGTCCCTGCTCGATTGCTGCGGAGGGAAGCAGGCTCCTGAGGCACTTCGGTCTCAGAGAGGGGAGGGGGAGTCCCGTAGTTAGCGGTCTAGTATTTTCACTAGTACTCCTATTTAAGTCCCATGTGTACGCGGATGCGCAGCGTACGCGGGCAGCGGGCGCACCACTGGTGTGCCGCTGTCGTGCCAAAGGCAAGCCCATCTGCGCCCGTCCGCGCCCGACTGCGCCCAGCACCTGGGACCCTAGCCGTCTCAACAGGGAACAGCTTACCAGCTTCATCTACTCGAGGGAAGCCTTGTTAAAGATGAGGGAAGGTGGGAACTATTGCTCTTGTTTGATCTTCCCCTCTGAGAGTGTCTATGCGCAGTCTCAATGTACATGTATCTCTTGTGGTTATTCTGTGCCCCTATGCCAAAATACTCCTAGGTTACACAGGGTCAGGAAACCCACAAATAACCTTGCTATCCCCAGCATTGGTGAAAAAGAGAGATATGGTGGTCTCCTTTTAAATACTTGCTCCCTTATTAAACATAAGTCGGAGTTTGCTATCTTTTTAGCTGAATTTGAACCTGATTGGGTCCTCATCACTGAAACTTGAGCTAACACTGTCTCAGGACCTGATTTAGTTGATGCTATCCCAGCTAACTATTCTATTCAGAGGGTAGACAGGGTGGGGCGTATGGGCGGGGGCCTGGCGATTGTTTTTAAATCACAGTTCAAATGTTTGATAGAATCAGGCTTCAACTTACGAACCTGTGAAGCCCTCCATTTTAAACTCATTACCTAAGCCACCTGCTCATTTGGGGGCATACTGATTTATAGACCCCCAGGTCCTAGACCTCCGTTTCTTAGGGAACTCAAACTCCTGTTGGAACCTTTCCTAGCGGAGAGCTGGTTGACCATTCTGGATGATTTTAATTTTCACCTAGAAGAGACGGACAATCAAGACTCAAGTACCCTCTTAGAGGCGCTTGCCAATATTGTTTTGTCACAACTAGTATCCGCTCCCACCCATAAGGCGTCCTCATTTTGGATGGGAATTTTACCAATGACATTATAGGTACTTATCAAAAAACTATCCCTATTTGCTGGTCTGATCACAGTGCAGTTGCCTTTGATCTCCTACCCCTTCCAGCAGCTAAAAACAATATAACTCCTCGCCTTCTGGACAAATCTAGAAATTGGAAAGGGGTCTCGGCCGAGAGACTAGCCAGAACTTTAAATAGTATACCCTGTGTAATCCAAGAGGACTCTGACAGTGGGACAGAGGCCTTTGCTGCATGGCTGGAGGCGGCAGCAAATAAATTGGCCCCCTTGAAGGCAATCATTCATAAAAAGCGCTCTCCTTCTGCTCCCTGGTACAATGATAGGCTTAGGGTGCTTAAACAAGGTTGCTGCTGTTTCGAGCGAGCTTGGAGGAAAACCTTAGATGAACAAGAAACAATCCTATATAATAAATGAGTATTAAAGAATACAAGCTCGCATTAATGGAAAAAAAGTCTAAATATTGCACCCATAAAATCGAAAATGCATCCTCCGCTAAAGAACTCTTCAGGCTAGTACAACTGCTTTCGGCCTCACAACCCAGAGCAGAGCCAGAGATTTCACAAGCCTTCTGTAACCAGCTAGCAACCTTCTTCCACTCCAACATCATGGACATTCATTCAGGCTTTGACCCTAGCCTTATGGTGCCCACCCACTCAACTGCCACCAGTTGGCCCACAACAACGTCACCAGGGATGCCATCTGGCTCAAGCCTAGAGACCAAAGGTCACTCTGTGTTTCCTACTCTCTCACCCAAGCTGGCTGCACGATATCTCCTGAAAACCTACCCAGGATCACCTCTAGAAGCCTGCCCTCCAGCAGTTCTCCATATGGCGGCCAATATTATAGCCGATCCACTTTGTAAATTAATGAATAATGTGATCCTTTCTGGATCCTATCCTCGAAGTTGGAAGCAAGCTATCATTAGGCCTCTCCTAAAAAACCCGAATCTAGACCCCACGGATTGTAAGAACTATTGCCCAATCTCCGTGCTCCCTGTCCCAGCAAACATTCTGGAAATGCACCTTAACATCCAGTTGATGGAAACTGCGTAGCAGCAACTTTGGCTTAATGATTCCCAGTTTGGTTTTAGGAAACATCATGGGACAGAAACTGCCTTAATATCAGCCACTGACTGTATTAGGCGCATGGTGGATGAAGGACAAGGAGTGGCGCTGATACTCTTGGATCCGTCATCAGCATTTCATACCATCTCCCCTACGTTGCTGCTGGATAGACTCCAAGGTCTTGGCATCTCTCATCAAGCATTAGCCCTCTTGTCCTCTTCCCTTAGGGAAAGATCCCAAAGGGTGAAATTACAGCACTTCCACTCAGAGGCCTTTTCCTTAACTTGTGGAGTGCCGCAGGGCTCATCATTGAGCCCTATGCTTTTTAATCTTTATGTGGCACCCTTAGCGGCGGTAATCCATTCCTTGGATTGGAGGTAGTGTCGTATG
>CAWUFW010023232.1:0-79400 GCA_963921515.1 Calotriton arnoldi | reverse complement strand
AAATTGTCAAAAAATCACATTTTCCCCACATTTCTGTGGTGGAAAGGTCTGGAATCTGCGTGGATCCACAAATTTCCACCCACCCCGCGTTCCCCAAAGTCGAACGAGAAAAATGGTACCTCACTTGTGTGGGTCGGCCTAGTGCCTGCGACAGGAAACGGCGCAAAACGCAACGTGGTCACACCTCAATTTCGCAGTGAAAAATGACCCTTTTTTGGCAAAGTGCCTAGCTGTAGTTTTTGAACCCTAGCTCTGCCGGCACCTAGGGAAACCTAGCAAACCTATACATTTTTGAAAACTAGACACCTAGGGGAATCCAGGATGGGGTGACTTGACTGCCTCCCACCAGGTTCTGTTACCCAGAATCCCTTGCAAACATAAAAAATTGTCAAAAAAACCACATTTTCCCCACATTTCTGTGGTGGAAAGTTCTGGAATCTGCGTGGATCCACGAATTTCCACCCACCCCGCGTTCCCCAAAGTCTTACGAGAAAAATGGTACCTCACTTGTGTGGGTCGGCCTAGTGCCTGCGACAGGATACGGCGCAAAACGCAACGTGGTCACACCTCAATTTCGCAGTGAAAAATGACCCTTTTTTGGCAAAGTGCCTAGCTGTAGTTTTTGAACCCTAGCTCTGCCGGCACCTAGGGAAACCTAGCAAACCTATACATTTCTGAAAACTAGACACCCAGGGGAATCCAGGATGGGGTGACTTGACTGCCTCCCACCAGGTTCTGTTACCCAGAATCCCTTGCAAACATAAAAAATTGTCAAAAAAACCACATTTTCCCCACATTTCTGTGGTGGAAAGTTCTGGAATCTGCGTGGATCCACAAATTTCCACCCACCCCGCGTTCCCCAAAGTCTTACGAGAAAAATGGTACCTCACTTGTGTGGGTCGGCCTAGTGCCTGCGACAGGAAACGGCGCAAAACGCAACGTGGTCACACCTCAATTTCGCAGTGAAAAATGACCCTTTTTTGGCAAAGTGCCTAGCTGTAGTTTTTGAACCCTACCTCTGCCGGCACCTAGGGAAACCTAGCAAACCTATACATTTTTGAAAACTAGACACCCAGGGGAATCCAGGATGGGGTGACTTGACTGCCTCCCACCAGGTTCTGTTACCCAGAATCCCTTGCAAACATAAAAAATTGTCCAAAAAACACATTTTCCCCACATTTCTGTGGTGGAAAGTTCTGGAATCTGCGTGGATCCACAAATTTCCACCCACCCCGCGTTCCCCAAAGTCTTACGAGAAAAATGGTACCTCACTTGTGTGGGTCGGCCTAGTGCCTGCGACAGGAAACGGCGCAAAACGCAACGTGGTCACACCTCAATTTCGCAGTGAAAAATGACCCTTTTTTGGCAAAGTGCCTAGCTGTAGTTTTTGAACCCTACCTCTGCCGGCACCTAGGGAAACCTAGCAAACCTATACATTTTTGAAAACTAGACACCCAGGGGAATCCAGGATGGGGTGACTTGACTGCCTCCCACCAGGTTCTGTTACCCAGAATCCCTTGCAAACATAAAAAATTGTCCAAAAAAACACATTTTCCCCACATTTCTGTGGTGGAAAGTTCTGGAATCTGCGTGGATCCACAAATTTCCACCCACCCCGCGTTCCCCAAAGTCTTACGAGAAAAAATGGTACCTCACTTGTGTGGGTCGGCCTAGTGCCTGCGACAGGAAACGGCGCAAAACGCAACGCGGTCACACCTCAATTTCGCAGTGAAAAATGACCTTTTTTTTGCAAAGTGCCTAGCTGTAGTTTTTGAACCCTACCTCTGCCGGCACCTAGGGAAACCTAGCAAACCTATACATTTTTGAAAACTAGACACCCAGGGGAATCCAGGATGGGGTGACTTGACTGCCTCCCACCAGGTACTGTTACCCAGAATCCCTTGCAAACATAAAAAATTGTCCAAAAAACACATTTTCCCCACATTTCTGTGGTGGAAAGTTCTGGAATCTGCGTGGATCCACAAATTTCCACCCACCCCGCGTCCCCCAAAGTCTTACGAGAAAAATGGTACCTCACTTGTGTGGGTCGGCCTAGTGCCTGCGACAGGAAACTGCGCAAAACGCAACGTGGTCACACCTCAATTTCGCAGTGAAAAATGACCCTTTTTTGGCAAAGTGCCTAGCTGTAGTTTTTGAACCCTACCTCTGCCGGCACCTAGGGAAACCTAGCAAACCTATACATTTTTGAAAACTAGACACCCAGGGGAATCCAGGATGGGGTGACTTGACTGCCTCCCACCAGGTTCTGTTACCCAGAATCCCTTGCAAACATAAAAAATTGTCAAAAAAAACACATTTTCCCCACATTTCTGTGGTGGAAAGTTCTGGAATCTGCGTGGACCCACAAATTTCCACCCACCCCGCGTCCCCCAAAGTCTTACGAGAAAAATGGTACCTCACTTGTGTGGGTCGGCCTAGTGCCTGCGACAGGAAACGGCGCAAAACGCAACGTGGTCACACCTCAATTTCGCAGTGAAAAATGACCCTTTTTTGGCAAAGTGCCTAGCTGTAGTTTTTGAACCCTACCTCTGCCGGCACCTAGGGAAACCTAGCAAACCTATACATTTTTGAAAACTAGACACCCAGGGGAATCCAGGATGGGGTGACTTGACTGCCTCCCACCAGGTTCTGTTACCCAGAATCCCTTGCAAACATAAAAAATTGTCAAAAAACCCACATTTTCCCCACATTTCTGTGGTGGAAAGTTCTGGAATCTGCGTGGATCCACAAATTTCCACCCACCCCGCGTTCCCCAAAGTCTTACGAGAAAAATGGTACCTCACTTGTGTGGGTCGGCCTAGTGCCTGCGACAGGAAACGGCGCAAAACGCAACGTGGTCACACCTCAATTTCGCAGTGAAAAATGACCCTTTTTTGGCAAAGTGCCTAGCTGTAGTTTTTGAGCCCTACCTCTGCCGGCACCTAGGGAAACCTAGCAAACCTATACATTTTTGAAAACTAGACACCCAGGGGAATCCAGGATGGGGTGACTTGACTGCCTCCCACCAGGTTCTGTTACCCAGAATCCCTTGCAAACATAAAAAATTGTCAAAAAACCCACATTTTCCCCACATTTCTGTGGTGGAAAGTTCTGGAATCTGCGTGGATCCACAAATTTCCACCCACCCCGCGTCCCCCAAAGTCTTACGAGAAAAATGGTACCTCACTTGTGTGGGTCGGCCTAGTGCCTGCGACAGGAAACTGCGCAAAACGCAACGTGGTCACACCTCAATTTCGCAGTGAAAAATGACCCTTTTTTGGCAAAGTGCCTAGCTGTAGTTTTTGAACCCTACCTCTGCCGGCACCTAGGGAAACCTAGCAAACCTATACATTTTTGAAAACTAGACACCCAGGGGAATCCAGGATGGGGTGACTTGACTGCCTCCCACCAGGTTCTGTTACCCAGAATCCCTTGCAAACATAAAAAATTGTCAAAAAAACCACATTTTCCCCACATTTCTGTGGTGGAAAGTTCTGGAATCTGCGTGGACCCACAAATTTCCACCCACCCCGCGTCCCCCAAAGTCTTACGAGAAAAATGGTACCTCACTTGTGTGGGTCGGCCTAGTGCCTGCGACAGGAAACGGCGCAAAACGCAACGTGGTCACACCTCAATTTCGCAGTGAAAAATGACCCTTTTTTGGCAAAGTGCCTAGCTGTAGTTTTTGAACCCTACCTCTGCCGGCACCTAGGGAAACCTAGCAAACCTATACATTTTTGAAAACTAGACACCCAGGGGAATCCAGGATGGGGTGACTTGACTGCCTCCCACCAGGTTCTGTTACCCAGAATCCCTTGCAAACATAAAAAATTGTCAAAAAACCCACATTTTCCCCACATTTCTGTGGTGGAAAGTTCTGGAATCTGCGTGGATCCACAAATTTCCACCCACCCCGCGTTCCCCAAAGTCTTACGAGAAAAATGGTACCTCACTTGTGTGGGTCGGCCTAGTGCCTGCGACAGGAAACGGCGCAAAACGCAACGTGGTCACACCTCAATTTCGCAGTGAAAAATGACCCTTTTTTGGCAAAGTGCCTAGCTGTAGTTTTTGAACCCTACCTCTGCCGGTACCTAGGGAAACCTAGCAAACCTATACATTTTTGAAAACTAGACACCCAGGGGAATCCAGGATGGGGTGACTTGACTGCCTCCCACCAGGTTCTGTTACCCAGAATCCCTTGCAAACATAAAAATTGTCAAAAAACCCACATTTTCCCCACATTTCTGTGGTGGAAAGTTCTGGAATCTGCGTGGATCCACAAATTTCCACCCACCCCGCGTTCCCCAAAGTCTTACGAGAAAAATGGTACCTCACTTGTGTGGGTCGGCCTAGTGCCTGCGACAGGAAACGGCGCAAAACGCAACGTGGTCACACCTCAATTTCGCAGTGAAAAATGACCCTTTTTTGGCAAAGTGCCTAGCTGTAGTTTTTGAACCCTAGCTCTGCCGGCACCTAGGGAAACCTACCAAACACACACATTTCTGAAAAGTAGACACCCGGGGGCTTCCAGGGAGGTATGGCTTGCGTGGATCCCCCAACGTTTCCTTACCCAGAATCCCCTGCAAACCTCACTTTTAGCTGGAAAAAATCACTTTTTCACACATTTGTGTGTGGGAAAGTGTGGCATCACTGGCCTCACACAAATTTCCTACCACCCAGCGTTCCCCCAGGTCTCCCGATAAAAATGGTGCCTCACTTGTGTGGGAGGCCCAAGTACCCGCGACAGGCAAGCGCCCACAACGTAGTGAGGCGACCTCAAAATTGCCTATCTCAAAACCACCTGGTTTTGCAAGGGGGTCACCTGGGTTTTTGGCCCCGTGCTCGGCGGTCATCTAGGAAACCTACCAAACCCACACATTTCTGAAAAGTAGACACCCGGGGGCTTCCAGGGAGGTATGGCTTGCGTGGATCCCCCAACGTTTCCTTACCCAGAATCCCTTGCAAACCTCAATTTTAGCTGAAAAAATCACTTTTTTCACACATTTGTGTGTGGGAAAGTGTGGCATCACTGGCCTCACACAAATTTCCTACCACCCAGCGTTCCTCCATGTCTCCCGATAAAAATGGTGCCTCACTTGTGTGGGAGGCCCAAGTACCCGCGACAGGCAAGGGCCCACAACGTAGTGAGGCGACCTCAAAATTGCCTATCTCAAAACCACCTGGTTTTGCAAGGGGGTCACCTGGGTTTTTGGCCCCGTGCTCGGCGGCCATCTAGGGAAACCTACCAAACCCACACATTTCTGAAAAGTAGACACCGGGGGCTTCCAGGGAGGTATGGCTTGCGTGGATCCCCCAACGTTTCCTTACCCAGAATCCCTTGCAAACCTCAATTTTAGCTGGAAAAAATCACTTTTTCAAACATTTGTGTGTGGAAAGTGTGGCATCACTGGCCTCACACAAATTTCCTACCACCCAGCGTTCCCCCAGGTCTCCCGATAAAAATGGTGCCTCACTTGTGTGGGAGGCCCAAGTACCGCGACAGGCAAGGGCCCACAACGTAGTGAGGCGACCTCAAAATTGCCTATCTCAAAACCACCTGGTTTTGCAAGGGAGTCACCTGGGTTTTGGCCCCGTGCTCGGCGGCCATCTAGGGAAACCTACCAAACCCACACATTTCTGAAAAGTAGACACCCGGGGCTTCCAGGGAGGTATGGCTTGCGTGGATCCCCCAACGTTTCCTTACCCAGAATCCCTTGCAAACCTCAATTTTAGCTGGAAAAAATCACTTTTTTCACACATTTGTGTGTGGAAAGTGTGGCATCACTGGCCTCACACAAATTTCCTACCACCCAGCGTTCCCCAGGTCTCCCGATAAAAATGGTGCCTCACTTGTGTGGGAGGCCCAAGTACCCGCGACAGGCAAGGTCCCACAACGTAGTGAGGCGACCTCAAAATTGCCTATCTCAAAACCACCTGGTTTTGCAAGGGGAGTCACCTGGGTTTTGGCCCGTGCTCGGCGGCCATCTAGGGAAACCTACCAAACCCACACATTTCTGAAAAGTAGACACCCGGGGCTTCCAGGGAGGTATGGCTTGCGTGGATCCCCCAACGTTTCCTTACCCAGAATCCCTTGCAAACCTCAATTTTAGCTGAAAAAATCACTTTTTTCACACATTTGTGTGTGGGAAAGTGTGGCATCACTGGCCTCACACAAATTTCCTACCACCCAGCGTTCCCCCAGGTCTCCCGATAAAAATGGTGCCTCACTTGTGTGGGAGGCCCAAGTACCCGCGACAGGCAAGGGCCCAAAACATTTTTTGATAGGCAATGTTGATGTTGCCTCAAAACGTTTTGTGTCCTTGCCTGTCGCGGGTACTTGGGCCTCCCACACAAGTGAGGCACCATTTTTATCGGGAGACCTGGGGAACGCTGGGTGGTAGGAAATTTGTGTGAGGCCAGTGATGCCACACTTTCCCACACACAAATGTGTGAAAAAGTGATTTTTTCAGCTAAAATTGAGGTTTGCAAGGGATTCTGGGTAAGGAAACGTTGGGGGATCCACGCAAGCCATACCTCCCTGGAAGCCCCGGGTGTCTACTTTTCAGAAATGTGTGGGTTTCGTAGGTTTCCTAGATGGCCGCCGAGCACGGGCCAAAACCCAGGTGACTCCCTTGCAAAACCAGGTGGTTTTGTGAAAGGCCATTTTGAGGTCGCCTCAATACGTTGTGGGCCCTGCCTGTCGCGGGTACTTGGGCCTCCCACACAAGTGAGGCACCATTTTTATCGGGAGACCTGGGGGAACGCTGGGTGGTAGGAAATTTGTGTGAGGCCAGTGATGCCACACTTTCCCACACACAAATGTGTGAAAAAAGTGATTTTTTCAGCTAAAATTGAGGTTTGCAAGGGATTCTGGGTAAGGAAACGTTGGGGGATCCACGCAAGCCATACCTCCCTGGAAGCCCCGGTGTCTACTTTTCAGAAATGTGTGGGTTTGGTAGGTTTCCTAGATGGCCGCCGAGCACGGGGCCAAAACCCAGGTGACTCCCTTGCAAAACCAGGTGGTTTTGTGAAAGGCCATTTTGAGGTCGCCTCAATACGTTGTGGGCCCTTGCCTGTCGCGGGTACTTGGGCCTCCCACACAAGTGAGGCACCATTTTTATCGGGAGACCTGGGGGAACGCTGGGTGGTAGGAAATTTGTGTGAGGCCAGTGATGCCACACTTTCCCACACACAAATGTGTGAAAAAGTGATTTTTTCAGCTAAAAGTGAGGTTTGCAGGGGATTCTGGGTAAGGAAACGTTGGGGGATCCACGCAAGCCATACCTCCCTGGAAGCCCCCGGGTGTCTACTTTTCAGAAATGTGTGGGTTTGGTAGGTTTCCTAGATGGCCGCCGAGCACAGGGCCAAAACCCAGGTGACTCCCTTGCAAAACCAGGTGGTTTTGTGAAAGGCCATTTTGAGGTCGCCTCAATACGTTGTGGGCCCTTGCCTGTCGCGAGTACTTGGGCCTCCCACACAAGTGAGGCACCATTTTTATCGGGAGACCTGGGGAACGCTGGGTGGTAGGAAATTTGTGTGAGGCCAGTGATGCCACACTTTCCCACACACAAATGTGTGAAAAAAGTGATTTTTTCAGCTAAAAGTGAGGTTTGCAGGGGATTCTGGGTAAGGAAACGTTGGGGGATCCACGCAAGCCATACCTCCCTGGAAGCCCCCGGGTGTCTACTTTTCAGAAATGTGTGGGTTTGGTAGGTTTCCCTAGATGGCCGCCGAGCACGGGGCCAAAACCCAGGTGACTCCCTTGCAAAACCAGGTGGTTTTGTGAAAGGCCATTTTGAGGTCGCCTCAATACGTTGTGGGCCCTTGCCTGTCGCGGGTACTTGGGCCTCCCACACAAGTGAGGCACCATTTTTATCGGGAGACCTGGGGGAACGCTGGGTGGTAGGAAATTTGTGTGAGGCCAGTGATGCCACACTTTCCCACACACAAATGTGTGAAAAAAGTGATTTTTTCAGCTAAAAGTGAGGTTTGCAGGGGATTCTGGGTAAGGAAACTTTGGGGGATCCACGCAAGCCATACCTCCCTGGAAGCCCCCGGGTGTCTACTTTTCAGAAATGTGTGGGTTTGGTAGGTTTCCCTAGATGGCCGCCGAGCACGGGGCCAAAACCCAGGTGACTCCCTTGCAAAACCAGGTGGTTTTGTGAAAGGCCATTTTGAGGTCGCCTCAATACGTTGTGGGCCCTTGCCTGTCGCGGGTACTTGGGCCTCCCACACAAGTGAGGCACCATTTTTATCGGGAGACCTGGGGGAACGCTGGGTGGTAGGAAATTTGTGTGAGGCCAGTGATGCCACACTTTCCCACACACAAATGTGTGAAAAAAGTGATTTTTTCAGCTAAAAGTGAGGTTTGCAGGGGATTCTGGGTAAGGAAACGTTGGGGGATCCACGCAAGCCATACCTCCCTGGAAGCCCCCGGGTGTCTACTTTTCAGAAATGTGTGGGTTTGGTAGGTTTCCCTATGTGGCCGCCGAGCCCCGGGCCAAAACCCAGGTGACCCCCTTGCAAAACCAGGTCATAATGAGATAATGTGTTGTTTATTTCTGCAGCGTGAAAATGTTGGCACAATATTGCAAGGAAAATGTGACAGACATTTTGAGGTTTGCAGGACATTGTGGGTACCATAACTTGTTGGGATCCACAAGAGAGATATCACCATGTACTCCCATGGGTGTTTCGTTTACGACAATATCTACAGTTGGTAGGTTATTCTTAGACGGAATGTACACCTTGGCAGACAGACTAAAAAGACAAAGATTACTGCACAGCCATCTATTCCTCAAGCACACACACACATACTGGTTGGATTTGGCACGAGGGCAAGTGATGGTTCAGTATATACAATTTTATTAACAAGAGATTTCACAAAAATGAAATGCACTGTCAATAATTGAAAGGACAAAAACGGAACCAGTGACTCGCAGCTCGTGAGCTGTAAAGCCACGTCAAGGCCCCAACCGCTTTACAGGCCATTCACACACCTTTCATACGTGATACACACAAGACCATTCACACCCCCAGGCACGAAACAAACACATTACAACATTCACAAAAAGGGACAAGGTACACCCTGCTTGAGAAAGACAAAAAAAAATATTACTGCACAACCATCTAATCCTCAAGCACACACACACATACTGGTTGGATTTGGCACGAGGGTGAGTGATGGTTCAGTATATACAATTGTATTAACAAGTGATTTCACAAAAATGAAATGCACTGTTAATAATTGAAAGGACGAGAAACTGAACCATTGACTCACAGCTCGTGAGCTGTAAAGCCACGACAAGGCACCAACCTCTTTACAGGCCATTCATACACCTTTCATACGTGTGACAAATACAAAACCATTCACACCACCAGCCGCGGGCCCATCACATTACAACACTCACACCAGCAGACAGCGCCATTCAAGGGCCCATCACTTTCACACGCCCACATTCCTAACACAGCAACCACACAACCTGATGGATTGCGTGGAGTGTCGCTCGGCTAGCAGTGTGTGTAGTGACCAGCAGCAAGTCACTACTCACACACTGCCAGCCGAGCGCCACTCCACGCACACCGCCAGCCAAGCACCAGCCTACACACACCACCATCACATTTAGGATTTTTTTATACAAAAAAGAAAACACAAACAAATTGCAAATAGATACAAATCTACTAACACAAAATCAGAAACATTGCACTAATGCCAACCTTGAAACAGAACAACAATTCTTAAACATTACAGACCAGGCAGATCACTTTACCACTCATGGTTACTCCCAATAATTCTTTTGCTTGTGGTACGCTCTATAACAAGCAGGCACACACAGCCCAGGGTTAGAAGGACACTCAGGGCAGTACATACGAGTCTCCTTCCGCGTACCTCTTCGCCAACAGACTCTACATCTCCTAGTGGGAAAGTCTTTTGAGGATGTAGGAGGAATGTGATCAGGAAAGTGGCGATCTTTCAATCGAGCCACATCCTCCACCACTCCAACTCTAGGAACACTTGCCTGTTCCACAACAACAAGGCTGCCTATGACAGACTCCTGAAACTGAACAAAAGTCAACTTTGACGCAGGAGAACACTCCTTGAACACAACAAAAGCATTGAAAGTTGCTAAATTGAAGAGATGGATGGCCAACTTCTTATACCAAATGTAAGACTTACGAATAGCAGTGTAAGGTTCCAACCTCTGATCTACTCTATCAACACCACCCATGTGCTTATTGTAGTCTAAAATGCACACAGGTTTGCGCACTTCAGCAATCTGACCCCAAACAGCCACAGGTGAAGTACTCTCATCATGGATGGTAGTCAGCATGTACACATCCCTCCTGTCCACAAATTTCACAGCTAGCAGTTCCTCACTACGCAAGGCACTGCACTGTCCCCTCTGAAGTTTTTTGCAAACAAGCTCTTTTGGATAACCTTTACGGTTAGAGCGGATTGTGCCACAAGCAAAAGTGTCCACTTTGAACAATTCCTTAAACAATTGCACAGCAGTGTAGAAGTTATCAATGTACAAATGGTGGCCTCTGTTAAACAGTCCTCTAGCAAGTTCCCACACAATTTTCTCTGAAACTCCTACTAAAGTGGACGGACAACCAGGGGGTCAATAGTGGAATCCCTACCAGTGTACACACGCAAATTAAAAACATATCCTGTCCTACTCTCAGACAACATATACAGCTTAATTCCATAGCGTGCCCTCTTGCTAGGAATGTACTGCCTAAAAACCAAACGGCCCTTGAACAGCACCAAAGACTCATCAATAGATATTTCTTTCCCTGGAGTATAGATCTCTGAAAATCGATCTACAAAGTGATCAAGAACAGGCCGAATCTTAAAAAGACGGTCACATTCAGGGTGATCTCGTGGCAACGCCAAACCATTATCAACAAAATGCAGCATCCGAAGCAAAAGTAAATACCGATCACGAGTCATAACTGCAGGAAATATGGCCGTTGCCATCAAGGGACTGGTAGACCAATATGAACTCATGGACGGCTTCCTTATCAAACCCATCAAAAAAGTCAAACCCAAAAACTTCTTCATCTCTTCCAGATTTGTGGGACTCCACCGGGTAGCTCTAGAATGGGGCCTAAGTCTGGCACTGTTGTCCCTCAAAAACTGTTCAGCATACAAATTAGTCTGCTCAACAATCTCACCCAAAAATACATCATCCATAAACAACTGAAAATACTGTATAGGCAAATAATGTTCACAATCCACTCTACACCCTGCATAACCACTAAAGGCAGGCAACACCGGCTGCACCATGTTTGGATCAACCCAGAGTCCAGCACTTCCAGTAGGAAGCCTAGCAGCCCCAGGCTGCAATCCAGATGCCTCTTGCACCATCGGCACATTAGTATCCTCCTCTAAATCAGGCACTTCATCTGCACTGAGAGTACCTTCATCATCCGATGATTCCATGTGGAGAGAAAACTCACTGCCTGAATCTTCCCCTCCCTCCTCTCCCTCAGACGCACTGTCAGTCTCATAATCCTGCTCAGAGGAAGATTCAAGAAGCAAACCAACCACCTGCTGAGCAGTAATTCTACGGCTAGCCATAATGCTTACTAATAAAGGTTACTTGTCAAACAAGTCAACAACAACAAACCCTTTGTAAAAAAAAAAAGAAATAAACAAAATGTAGCTTTATCACAAAGACCTATATACTCCAACACTATACCACTCACGTGACAGAAGCAGCTAGACTCACCACCACCTACTCTGCACAGACACAGTAAGGATCAACAATATCCCACTAAAAAAGAAGGAAAAAAAATTACACATAAGACAATGCAAAACATCGCAAAGAATTTCATGCTCTGAACACTAACAAATATGCTGCCATTATGGCACCACTTACAAAAAAATTCATTCATGCATGACAATAATACTCATTTGGAGTACACACAACAAAAATATTTTTCTTACCAAATAAATGCAATTACGCAAAACTGCAGAACCACAACTGCCGAAACCGCAAACAGGAATCAAAAGCTTTACACTAGAATAAAAAGGAGGAAAAAAACATTACAATCACATATGCAAATAATGCACCAGTCCACACACAATCCACCAGCCAAGCTAAGGGGTAGTTGGGCCTAACAGTATAAATAAAATATTCACACCCGTAAAAGGGGAGCAACCCGTGCCCTTTTGGCCACTCCCCAACACAAAAATTAAAAAAACCCTGGTGCCTAGTGGGCATTCCTGCTGCACAATCACATGATCGTGCAGCAGGAATGCACAAAAGAGGCATCGGGGAAAGGAAAACCATTTCCTTTCCCTCGATGCCTCTTTTGATACAAACCCCCCCTCCCCGAGCCAAACCTCACCTGATTTCCCCGACGCGCTGGAAGCAAATGGCTTCCAGCGCGTCGGGAAGAAAGGGAAACCCTCAATGATGTCAGCGCGCTGACGTCATTGATGGGGTGGGGGGAGGCAGGGAAGCCCTTCCCTGCCTCCCCCAAAAAAAACCTAACGATCAGATTCTCACGGGGGAGCGCCAGCGCTTCCCCGTGGGTGGTCTTATGACGAGCTGGACTCGTCACGAGCACTGTGTGCCATGACGAGTCCAGCTCGTCATAAGCACCGAAGGGGATAAAGGGTCAGAGCAGGATCTCAGCGGCAGACGAGGAGAAGGAACCTCCTGGTCACAGGAACTACACGAGCATTGCGCTCGAGAAATTCAAGGATGCAAAGACCTCCATCAAGGATTACAGCTAACTTTTCAGGGTGTAAATGGAGAGAAGGCACATCTGCCCTGCATATTTATCCACGAAGATGCCACCGTTTTGTGCAATACCTCTACTCAACTGGAGTGCTTTCTACTGGCTAATCAGTAAGTGCTACCTCGTTGGGTAAATGTATAGTGCCTTTCCTACACTACAGCTGCGTAAAGGACCAGAAGAATTGTCTCCAGTGACCTGTGTGTCTGTAACTTTGCCACCGCGCCGAAAGTGCCGGGGTCCTTTGAGTAAGCTGTCCATCATAGTGGGGAAAGGGCGGGCATACGTTGCATACCGCTAGTGTATGTGTGGCGGGGCTTCTAGGCCCGTTCACATGCCTCTTGTTTATAAAGGGTCAGAGCAGGATCTCAGCGGCAGACGAGGAGAAGGAACCTCCTGGTCACAGGAACTACACGAGCATTGCGCTCGAGAAATTCAAGGATGCAAAGACCTCCATCAAGGATTACAGCTAACTTTTCAGGGTGTAAATGGAGAGAAGGCACATCTGCCCTGCATATTTATCCACGAAGATGCCACCGTTTTGTGCAATACCTCTACTCAACTGGAGTGCTTTCTACTGGCTAATCAGTAAGTGCTACCTCGTTGGGTAAATGTATAGTGCCTTTCCTACACTACAGCTGCGTAAAGGACCAGAAGAATTGTCTCCAGTGACCTGTGTGTCTGTAACTTTGCCACCGCGCCGAAAGTGCCGGGGTCCTTTGAGTAAGCTGTCCATCATAGTGGGGAAAGGGCGGGCATACGTTGCATACCGCTAGTGTATGTGTGGCGGGGCTTCTAGGCCCGTTCACATGCCTCTTGTTTATAAAGGGTCAGAGCAGGATCTCAGCGGCAGACGAGGAGAAGGAACCTCCTGGTCACAGGAACTACACAAGCATTGCGCTCGAGAAATTCAAGGATGCAAAGACCTCCATCAAGGATTACAGCTAACTTTTCAGGGTGTAAATGGAGAGAAGGCACATCTGCCCTGCATATTTATCCACGAAGATGCCACCGTTTTGTGCAATACCTCTACTCAACTGGAGTGCTTTCTACTGGCTAATCAGTAAGTGCTACCTCGTTGGGTAAATGTATAGTGCCTTTCCTACACTACAGCTGCGTAAAGGACCAGAAGAATTGTCTCCAGTGACCTGTGTGTCTGTAACTTTGCCACCGCGCCGAAAGCGCCGGGATCCTTTGAGTAACCTGTCCATCATAGTAGGGAAAGGGCGGGCATACGTTGCATACCGCTAGTGTATGTGTGGCGGGGCCAAACGAGCGGGGCTTCTAGGCCCGTTCACATGCCTCTTGTTTATAAAGGGTCAGAGCAGGATCGCAGCGGCAGACGAGGAGAAGGAACCTCCTGGTCACAGGAACTACACGAGGATTGCGCTCGAGAAAATCAAGGGTGCAGAGACCTCCATCAAGGATTGTCTCCAGTGACCTGTGTGTCTGTAACTTTGCCACCGCGCCGAAAGCGCCGGGATCCTTTGAGTAACCTGTCCATCATAGTAGGGAAAGGGCGGGCATACGTTGCATACCGCTAGTGTATGTGTGGCGGGGCCAAACGAGCGGGGCTTCTAGGCCCGTTCACATGCCTCTTGTTTATAAAGGGTCAGAGCAGGATCGCAGCGGCAGACGAGGAGAAGGAACCTCCTGGTCACAGGAACTACACGAGGATTGCGCTCGAGAAAATCAAGGGTGCAGAGACCTCCATCAAGGATTACAGCTAACTTTACAGGGTGGCAATGGAGAGAAGGTACATCTCCACGCTCACGAAGATGCCACCGTTTTGTGCAATACCTCTACTCAACTGGAGTACTTTCTACTGGCTAATCAGTAAGTGCTACCTCGTTGGGTAAATGTATAATGCCTTTCCTACATTACAGCTGCGTAAAGGACCAGAAGAATTGCAGGATCGCAGCGGCAGACGAGGAGAAGGATTGCGCTCAAGAAAATCAAGGGTGCAGAGACCTCCATCAAGGATTACAGCTAACTTTACAGGGTGGCAATGGAGAGAAGGCACATCTCCACGCTCACAATCCCGCCCTCGTGGGCATTCCTGCTGCACGATCACATGATCGTGCAGCAGGAATGCACAAAAGAGGCATCGGGGGAAAGGAAAACCCTTTCCTTTCCCTCGATGTCTCTTTTGAATCAAACCCCCCCCTCCCCGAGCCAAAACTCACCTTATTTTTCCGACGCGCTGGAAGCAAATGGCTTCCAGCGCGTCGGGGAAGAAAGGGAAACCCTCAATGATGTCAGCGCGCCTCGCGCGCTGACGTCATTGATGGGGGGCGGGGGCGGGGGAGGCAGGGGAAGTCCTTCCCCTGCCTCCTAAAAAAAACCCGACGATCAGATTCCCACGGGGGAGCGCCAGCGCTTCCCCGTGGGTGATCGTATGACGAGCTGGACTCGTCATGAGCACACGAGCACTGTGTGCCATGACGAGTCCAGCTCGTCATAAGCATGGAAGGGGTTAATTTCAGAAATATTTTTGTCGGAGATATTTATTTCAGTGCTTTACTTCAGTGGACATTATTTCATATTTATATCATCCACATTGTCAGACAATTACTTCAGATGCTTTTAATTCTCTGAGCCGTCACCACCTGTAAACAACATCCATCGCTGACCCTCACAACCGCTAAATACTATCAATCTCTGCCCCCTAAAGCCCCTCACCACACCTAAACAACACTCATCCCTGAAGCCTAAAAGCCCTTTCTACCCCAAAAATCCACATCACTAAAATCACTCACTATCCCTAACCTCACCCATTCCTGAACCCTTGAACCCCTTTCTACATCTAAACCCCTCCCATCCCATCACACTCAAACTCCACCCTTCTTTGAACACTAAAGAACCCTCACCACCAATAAACACCAGCCATCCATGAACCATAAGAACTCATCACCCTAAACTAATCATCCCTGAAACCTAAAAATATCTTTCTACATCTAAACTCCATCCATCTCTGAATACTTAAAACCCCTCACTATCCTAAACTCCACCCTATCCTGAACCCTAAAAACTCTTCACCACCCCAGCCGCTACCCATAATTAAACCTTAAAAACCCTCAACAACCCTAACCAATCCATTAACCCTAAAACCTCTCGACACCCATACACTTCACCTGACCCTGAAACCTAAAACACCTCACACACCAAAATACCACTCATCCGTGAACCCTGAAAAGCCCTCACCAGCCCTGCACTCCACCCATTTCTGAACTCTAAAATCCCCATTCTATGCCCTAACGCCAATTATTCCTTACCTCTAACAACCCTCTCATCACCCTAAACATGATCCATCCTTGAGCCCAAAAATTCCACAGTAGTCCTAGACTCCATCCAGGATTAATGCAATTTAGATTTTCTCTAAAATTATCTTTCTTTTAAAATGGAAAATGTTTACTTTAGTTTTAATTTTTTTTTGTATTTCCTTAAAATTGTCTTTCCTCAAAATTGGTTTTCCATTATATGGTTTCCTCCAATGGGGTTTCTATGTTTTCGTTTATCTATGAATTCACCTACTACCAATGTTAACATCTTCACAGTCACATATTTTGGCCACATAAAGAAGGGCTTGTTACAAATTTCACCTGCTTTGCATTAAACCAAGTGTAAGAAGACATATTGTAAGGCTGTATATAGGGATTTTGCAAATTCACACTGCACTGGCAAGGTAAACTTGCAAAAAAATGCCTCCATATGTATTGTTTGCAGTGCAAATTTTATAAGCATTTACTGTGAGGATGTGACTGTAGGATGGCAGAAGAGGAGAACATACAAGTTTAATGAGCTTTGCCCAGGCTGTCACAACACCTAGACCCAGCTATGATACCAAAAGACATTGTAAGGTATCTCTTTGTGTTACTTTAGGTAGCAAAGCTACTTTCAATTCAAAAAAACAAAATGGGTCCTGAAATATATATAAAAAAACCAGAAAGCAAACAATCAAATTCATAGTAGAGCACAAATAAGGATCTTTGAGGGTGGTAAAACTAGATTTTTTTATCTAAATATCATTGAAAATTGAGGATTAGAACAGGAGCAACGCTGATCTAATATGATTTCTCAAAGTACTAGGATTTTTAATTCTCTAACAAAAGATTGTTATATTGTTGGTCGCAGAGGAAATTGTAGAGCTCAAAAACCTAGGGTTCAAGTCCTTGAATCAGAATGTCAGGAAGTCTTGGATGAAGTCTCAGACTGATGATTCAGTTCAGTTCAAAGACACAGTGGTTGGAGGCTAAAACAGGATGTTAGTGGGGTGCATTAGTGTTTACGAAAATGGTCTGAACAAGGACACTTCTGGAGGTTGATCAACATGTGATGTCCTCAGACTGATGCAGCATTCTTCCTTTTTCACTTCTACTGAGTTTGACAAACGTTGCATATAAAGAAGAGTTATGGGGTGCTGCAGACAAGGCTTGGACAGCTATGCTGAGACACACTCATGGTTCTTTATGATTTTTTTTTAAAAATTAGGGTTTATTCATTGATGATGGCATCAAATGGCAGTTTTACACAATAATGTTTGTTCAGCCAGCACAGTTGGTGACATTTGGGTCCCATGGTCATTTAAGGGTCACCAGGGAACGCAGCTGCAACCCCTGACTTGCCCCTTGTGACCCCTGGCACTGCCTTTGGAACTCCTGTCCTTAGAGGTGGCAAAATCAGCTCCAGGCACATAGGGGCAGCTCATCCTTATGGATGTCAGTTGAGGCTCTACTTTCCTTGTTTTCACAATAAAAATGATTACAGTCCTAGTGAATAATATCCTACTATTCACTATGAGTGTAATAAAAAATTGAGTGCAATCAGCTGGTATATGACCTTCATTGGGGGCTGAGATAAGTAAAAAGTGCTTTTAAATGTAAGATGTGTGTGGGCTTGCGGGGGAAAGTGTGTTTATGTGAGAGACCTTATCTGTATGTGTGAATGTGTGTGTGTGAGTGAAAGTAAAGGTCTAATAGCATATGATGTCACTTGTGCTACCCCTAGCATTCTGGTGAATTGACGTCCGTGATGGGTCCTGCTTCTTTGTTTTTGCTACACCATCCAGAGGCAATGTCTAAAGGCACACTGATTCTCCTCTAGCATGCTACTAATCATGGGGCAACATTTCATCATGTTGCAGGGTCTGCGCTCAAAAACGTTTTTGCATTTTAGGAAGACACATGTATAACATTTTATCATTTACACAAACCACAGAGGATTCAGATAAAGAGCAAATGGCCATATTATTTGCTGAGATGAAAATGGACATTGAGAAAGGCAAACCACCTGGGGATTCATCAGATACTATAAAAATCATTTGCAGTTACACTAGCTAGATGCCTACAACTGGATGAATTTTACCGTAGGTGATAATGACTTTGTATAAATATTTCTAGGATATATCCAGTCAAAAAGAAGAGCCAATCAATATAAGTAACAGAAGTTGGTAAATCAAACAAATACCACAAAAGAATTTCAGTAGCAACAGTGGGCACCTAAGTTGCACACAATGGCACGTGGACTTGGCCCACGCTTATTATGCCGTTGGACATTTTGCTGCCTACACTGCAGTGCTTAATTAAACAGTGTTGAAGTTGTAGGTGGCGAAATGCCTGTGGACACAGAAGGGAGGGCAGCAGGGTCATGGGGGGGGCACCCCCGTAAAAAGAAAAAAACCTACAATCACCACGAGGCAAACACTCGAGACCAGAGTAAAATATCCGCAAATCACACATAATATAAACTGTTCTCAATCTTGAACCGCTTATAAATAGTGTGCTGTTCATAATTCAGTTTAGAACCAAGATTACCTTATTCTGATAGACGCCCTGGAATTTTCTTCCCTCAAAATAACTGTTAGTGAGAAGTACCAGAAATGTCAGAGGACAGAAATAACTGGGAATATATATTTTAGGGAATAAAGTGTGGGAATCGGATTTAGCATGTGAAATCCTGCATGTTTTTTTCCTTGTATTCTGCCCAGAGTATTCAACTGTTGAAGAGGGAGAAATCTACAAGTTGAAGACCATTCAACTCACTAAACGTAACGGTCCAATGGGACTGGTAACTGATGCTTCCAAGTCTATCATTTAACGGGCCTCTCGTAATGAGGGCCAGAGGATAGTGATCCTTTCATTAAAAGGCCCTTCAAAGAATGCTGTTTACGATCACTAAACGAATACTGTCACATGGAAATGACACTAAACACACAGTACTAATGAAACAAACTGTGAAGAGAGAATACCAGATGCAAGGGCATTAAAATTAAGGGCCCGATTATAATCTCGGTCATAAGGCCTCCGACCTAAGGTCGGTGGCCTTACGACCGAGATCGTTTGTTTCAATTCCAACCCGCTGATTACAATACTGCCGGTCAGAATTGAAACCAGCTGGTCATTCTGGCGGGCTTCCGACGGGCTCCAGGAGCCCGTCTGCCAGTTGGAGACCTGCCCGTAATCCAAATGGAAGACTTTACCGCCTTCTGGATTACGATGCACAGTTTCCAGCAAGGTTTCCATGCCGGCCTTTCCGACATGGAAACTCTGTCGGAAAGCATGTGTGGGGGCACCTAGCAGGGCCCCCTTCTGTTTTCGGCCTCCAGTTGGGGGCTGCCTTGTTGATCTCTGCACCTTGTGGCAGGCACCTTGAGTTGCCTGCCACGGGGTGCAGGGATGAACACAGACTCCCATTCCTCTTTGGGAGCTTGTGAAACCGGCCGTAACATAAGCTCCCATAGATGAATGGGAGTATGAAACCATACCATGTGCGGTTGCATCGTGATTAGGCGGTCGGGACCGCCGACCGGAGGCTGGTCGGTCCCGTTTCGCAACGGTTGCGTCCACCCAACATCAAAATAAGCCCCTAAGTGTCTCCATATTCATGGAAAAGAGTAATGGGCAGAAACCCCTTTTTTCTCTTGGTTTAAGGTTAGGATTTGTGGTAGCTTGAAACTTAAACATCAGCTCAACCCAAAGATGCAATTAATACCCAGTTAATGCCTCGAGATTCAGGGATGACAGACCATGGTACCTAAGGGGAAAGACAAGGGATCTGACCCTATGAAGTAATGTGTATGTGTGCATTCATGGGTGCACACAAGGATCATGCAAGACCATGTCTGGCTTCTGGATCCAGCTAGTGCAGAATCCAGCAGTGACCTCGACCTCTGGACAGCAAGGTAAGGTCAGCGACACCCAATTCTGACTTGGAGACATTTCTTACAGCACTAAGGCTACCAGCTATGGCATTTGGTCTGTTATGGTGTCACACCAGATGGAGAGTTCGGGGTACATTAAAGAACAAGTGGAGTGGTGGTCCGCAAAGGTAAACAAGCCAAACAAATGTTGAAGAGGGGAGAGGATGTGTTCACCAGGCATCCTCTCCACTCTGCATGCCTGCACATGTTAGATGGTTCAGGAAAAACACTCCTCTATACTCCAGAGAGGGTATACTCCACACATCTCTGGAGTCTCTGGACAGAGGGGGACTGCCTCAAGATTACAATGACAAAGAGACCAGTTTAGTGTTCCTCTAAAGGAAGCACTACATTTCCAATTAGAGGAGGGTTCCAATGAGTAGGTCCTCAAGCTCAGCCTAATGAGAAACCTAAGGAACAATAGAAAATAGCATTAGCAAGCTAATAGGTTTGGCTGTTTGTTAGAGGAACGTGTTTGGTAATAGTTGGGTGGCTGTGTGTTTGCCCCCAGCTGTCATAGAAAGAAAATCTTCTAATGAATCAACATCTTAAGCTACAATGATATGGAAGATGGGAGAAGGGCCCTTTGCTAAATAGACTGAATTAGCAAAGATAAGCAGTACCGTGTTTGGAATGGTGTCATAAGATGAAGGTTGAATAGTAAGTGATAAACTTAAAAACCATACACAGCAAAACATTGCATAGCACATACTTTTCACAAGCTTGCTTATTTCTGTTTCTCCTTTAAGAAAGCCTGTGTGCATGCATGTCTTTACTTTATGAAAAAAGGCAATTAATGAGGAGCACTGTGTCTATATGATAGGCTAGGCATTGAAACTGTATGTACTTCTTATACATAAAGACATAGATCAGCAATGAAAATGGCATCATATAAGCAAAGTAAATACACCAACAGATCAAACTGGATTTTATTTCCAAACTATGGTAAATACATATAATAACATACTGACTTGCAAATACAAACTGCAAGTCATGTTGTATCTGAAGTTTAACAAAATGATTACTTGATACCTCATCACCAAGCCTTAATGGGAACAAGAATTTAATAATGTAACCATCCATATAATGTCGAAGGGTTCTAGAACAAATGGCAGTGGTAAAGAGAGACCTAGCCAGCACCTCCGTTATGTCTTCCCCCAGTATTATTAAGAGACTAATAGTAATCTAAGCGTGCTCAATGTAAGACACTGTGCCATTTATCAGTGTTAATCTATATGGAAAAAAATATAATCCTTTCCCATACACAATACAATTACAAAAAAATTAACAGAGCACAGCAACTATATAGTATTGTAACTGACCTTGTAGTCAGTTTATTTTTAATAAGCCCAAATTAATATAAAGTTTATAATACAAAACAAATGTTCATAGAAATTTTTACAAAAGGCAAGTAATCTTTGAAAGTCTTGATTCCGCTGGACAAGTGCAGCACGTAGATGAAGACAACCGACACGTGCTTCGTCGTTTATACGACTTTTCAGGCTTAGAAAAATTTCTGTGGCTCAGAATTGAAGAAACTCTTTGAAATCTCGGATTTCGAAGAGAACAATGTCACGAGTATAGACGCAAATTTTAAATCTTATAGAACACTCAATATGACTTGAAAGTGCTTATTCAGCATTTTCTATTCTATTGTAGACGGTGCGTCAAACTTTGTAATTGAGATAAATTGTAGATATGAGTCACAAATAGTGGTACTTCGTACGAACAAATGCGTCCCGCTGCAATGGAGAGATCCTCCATTGTAGCGGGACGCGTTTGTTTGTACGAGAGTACCACTATTTGTGACTCATATCTACAATTTATCTCAATTACAAAGTTTGACGCACCGTCTACAATAGAAATAGAAAATGCTGAATAAGCACTTTCAAGTCATATTGAGTGTTCTATAAGATTTAAAATTTGCGTCTATACTTCGTGACATTGTTCTCTTCGAAAATCCGAGATTTCAAAGAAGTTTCTTCAATTCTGAGCCACAGAAATTTTTCTAAGCCTTGAAAAAGTCGTATAAACGACGAAACACGTGTCGGCTGTCTTCATCTACGATACGTACTTCGTGTCAACGGAATCAAGACTTTTCAAAGATTACTTGCCTTTTGTAAAAATTTCTATGAACATTTGTTTTGTATTATAAACTTTATATTAATTTGGGCTTATTAAAAAATAAACTGACTACAAGGTCAGTTACAATACTATATAGTGGCTGTGCTCTGTTAATTTTTTTGTATCCATATAATGTCATGACCTTGACGGATAGTTCATCCAACCAATGTCAAACCATTGAAAACACATGAAAGGTTATGCCTGACTAAGGCTAACCAAAAACCCACTCTCACTCCATATTTATACTTTCTTGAAGCATTGATGATGAGGCTCTCCTGTCAGCCAAAGTTGTTTGTAGTCATACCCAAAAATGACCGCTTCTAAGAAAGACTGCATAATGGTGCAGGTGCAGTTAAAAGCAAACTATTAAAGTTCTCTACCAACAAGAATGCCAAAATTCGCAGAATAGAATTTGCTCTTTAGAGACCCATCAGTGAAGCAAACATATTTCCTACATAACCGAATCATTAACTGCCTGTTCTGACTTTCAGTAGAATAAGAACCTTTAATTCACTCTGTATTGTAAATAAGGCAATACATCCAGCAGGGCAAAGCTACATAGAAAAGAAAGTGATGAGGCCGGCAAGCTTATAACACAATACTGTGATTGCCTTCTGCTAGTCCAATGATATAAGAAAGGAATACTAGAAATTATGTATTCACTTTATTAGGTTTCACCTGCGCTTGCGCTGTGCTTGCAAAAGCGCATGTATTTATAAAAAATAAATAAATCTTGAAAGGGGCTTAGAACAGGCCCATTACTTACTTTTACCTACCACTGTGTGGCTCCCACATCACTTACCATTTGCTGGCTCCCATGTGGCTCCTGCATCACTCTCATTACCATGCTTCCTACAGTCAGTGCCTCCTCTTCACCGCCGTCTTCCTCCTGGGCTTCGAATATTCATCCTGCCATAGCACCTGGACCAAGTGCTGCTTCCTGTGATCAGTGTCCTTCCACTGGCTACAGATGTCTGCACATTTGTGAGAAGCTGGCTTGGTATATGGTGTACACTTATGTAAGTGGGCACCTTGCACCAATCCAGACAACCCTTATGGTGATTTTAGTGGTCTTAGGCAACCTTAGAAATCTCTCGAAGTGGTAGCTTTGGAGAGCAGCCTTCAGGCTTAGTCCAGAAGGAGTGTAAAGCAGCTTGTTTTACCAGAATATAATCTTATTGATATAGATTAAGTGAAAAAGAACCACACAGTGTATTTATAAAAATATGTATTTATTATAAGACACTCACTAACACATACAGATATCTCCCAACCGGAGACATACACAATGCACACAATACTATTCAAAGGAAACTGTTAAGTAGCACGAAATACAGAGTGGTCGCCAGGGTGAGACCAAAGCCTATACTAAAATAGTGGTATAGACCCAAGTCAAGACTATACCCAATAGACGTAGAAGTGCCAGGGACCCAAGGAACCACCCGAGGTAAGTAACCAGGAGCCCCACGGAGGTCGTGTGCAGAGTCAGAACACAACCGTGGGATCAATGCAAGTCAATGGGCAAGTCGCGGTTGCAATTTTAAAGAAGAAGGACCCTTCCCAGTGGACCCTGAAGAAACCCTGTGGAAGACAGAAGGTTGGAGAACCACCCCACCCGTGGATACCCTAGGAACCGGGATACCTACACCAGGGAAGTCGGGTCCATAGGTGTGAAGTGGCATCGGAATCCTCTGTTGAACTCAATGTAGGACTTCAGGAAGATGCTGCTGCTGGAGAAGGTGAAAGTGTCCGGTGGAACCCAAAGGTGGATTCAAGTCGAGAAGTACCTGCAAGCAGAGGGGAAAGAGTCTATGCCACTTGGAAGTGGCCTTGAGACCTGGAAGACGAATGCCCACCGAGGTCAGGTGGGGCAGGAGAGATGATGGTGACCTTGGAGCTGCAGCTGTGAGGACCAGGTGATGTTGTGGAAGACCAGGATCCGTCATGAGCTGTCCCACGTTGGATGTCGAGAGTTGAGGGGTCGGTGTCCGTCGGGAGCACCAACAAGCCTTGGCAACTGCAAACAACGTGGAAAGCGAAGAAGGTGCTGTGTCTTGACCAGCAAGGTCCAGGTGACTCACCACAAGTAGGGGAGTCAGGGCAGGCCACGAGCAATCAGGGGAGCTCACAGAAATCAAAGGAGACACTCGAGAGAGCCCACAGGCAGGAGGCACTGGAGTTGCGAGAGGACCTCGAGCAGCTCACTAAAGATGCAGGCCCTCGGTGCAAGTGATGTGGTGAGGACAAAGATCTTGGTCACAGGAGCTGCTTGAGGTGGGGATACTTGGAGCCAGAAGCTCTTGATGGAAGGAAGCCAACAAGCCTTTGCAACAGCAAGTTGACACAGTGCACAGGGGTTCGGTTCCTGCGGCTCCGACAAGGGATACTGGCCTCAAACTTGGTGAGAGAACAGGGCAGGCCTCGAGGGATGTGAAGAACCACCACCTATGCTGCTGAGCCTTTCAGAGTCTGTGGGAGCCTAGGATCGGCAGACCGGTCAGCTTAGTTGCGGTGCCTGCAGATGCAGGGAAGTGACTCCTTCACTTCAAGGGAGATTCCTTCAGGTGACTTGGATGCCCACAGGCCATTGAAGGTTACTGTATGGAGCACAGGCATGGACGTTGCAGCAGACGAGCAGGGCGACGAGATCAGGAGCAGCAGGAGTCTTCCCAGTTGCAGCCTTGATGCCCAAAGCGAAGTCCAGTGACGTCCAGAGTGCCCAGATGGTCAAAGAAGAAGTGGTGTCTTGAAATGAATCTTGTTGCACGACAAATTTAGGGACCCACCCTCAGGTAAGCCCTTAAGTACCCTAAGGAAAGGGTTGGGACGATTCAGGGTTCCCTCCCAGGGGAGGGGTAGGATAGTGGGGAGGATACTTTCATGTCCTTTGTCCAGTTTCGCGCCAGAGCAGGAGCCAACAGCTCCCTGAGCTGGTTTGAACTGGACTATGCAAGGAGGGCATCAAGTGTGCCCTTCAAGCAGTCTGAGTGGCGCTGCCAAGCGCTCCCACCCGGCCCCAATACACTAAACCCTGTCTGGGAGGTGGTCACACCTCCCTGCGACTAGATACCTATTGTTCTGCCTTACCCTGCTCGAGCTTGGCTCAGCAGCAGATGGGCAGAATCCTGTCTCTGGTCGGCAGCATCCATGTTGTGCTGTCTGGGTCTAGAAGACTGGTACCTGGAGCATTGAGGGTCTCCCGAAGGAGCTTTAGAGTGCATGGAATCATTCCTCCCACACTGTTTACGGTGAGGGCGGTATAATTCCAACATGTTTGATACCAAACATGATAGGGTTCATTACAGCCAGTTTAGAGGCTCTATGTATCTTAATGGCTGATTAACTTACAGCCCGGGAGAATGGACTTCGAAGGCTGTAGGGGTGTCCTGCTCATGCAGGTGCACCCTCACACTTAGAGCCGAGCACCCTGCCTTCAGGATTGAAAGGCCTGCTTTAGGGGTGACTTATAGGTTTTACGTGCAGTGACCCTAGATATAGGTAAACCTATATCTTTCGTAAGTGGTGCTAGCACCAGCTTACACGGGCTGAAATGGCAGGTCTGTAGTTACAGTTCGAGTGGCCCCCCATGGGTGGCATAATACATGCTTCAGCCCATGGGGGACCCCTGGTGTACCTATGCCCTTGGTACCTCCTTACCATATACTAGGGACTGATAAGGGTACAACAGTGTCCAATCTGGGATGTACCTAAGTACTTACTGTAGGAGAGTAGGATCTGCTTCACAGGGGTACCCCCACTTTTTGCTGATACTTCACTGGTTTTCGACATTAGTCTGGCTGGGGCCCTGCTATTCAGAACCCCAGCCTAGCTGTTTCCTCTTTAAAAGGGTCTCCATGTGCCTTAGGCACATCACTGATTGGGATCTGGAGTGCCCTTGTAAGTCCCTAGTATATGGTATACTATGTACCAAGGGCATAGGTACCTCAGAGGACCTGCCAGGGGCTGCAGCATGTATTATGCCACCCCTGGTAGGCCATCCAAACTGGCACCACAGGTCTGCTACTGCAGCCTGGGTAAGGTGGTGCATGCACCCCTTGCTGTGGTATAGGTTACCTATATCACTAAAAGCATACACACATATAAACCTATAAGTCACTCCTAAGGCAGGCCTTATCAATCCTAAAGGCAGAGTGCATGGTTCCTATGTGAGAGGGTGCCCCTGCATGAGCAGGGCCCCTCTGCAGCGTTCGGAGACCATCTCTGATGCTGTTTGTAGTGCAGCCTGACCATATACTCTTAAACGCATTATATCCTCGCGGTAAAATGCTAACTATGGAATGGCTGCACCTAAACATGTCGTGTTTGGTGTCAAACATCTTGGAATACTACCCCCCGCCAATCCTGGCGGCGGGGGTAGCATTCCACCCTTCTAGAGGGAAAGGCATGTTAACTCTGACGAGTCCGGTAACTTCTTTCCAGAGCCCTGGCATCACAAAATGGATGCTGCTGCCACAGACACGAGTCTGGCCTCCTGCTGCTGGGCGAAACTCCGGCAGGGGAGGCCTGGACAATAGGTTTCCTGTCCCAGGGAGGTGTGACCACCTCCCCAGACAGGACAATGTGTATTGGGGCTGGGCGGGAGCACTTTCGGGTGCTTTGAAGTCCTGCACTGGGGGCACATTTGGTGTCCCTAGTGCATACCCCAGTTCAAACCGGATCAGGGGCTTGCAGCCCCTGCTTTGGCGCGAACTGGACAAAGGGAAAGGGGTGTAGCCACCCCTCTGCCCTGACCCACCCATAGGTGGGGCCACAGAGTAGTCCATCCCCTATTTTTGGAATAAAGGTAGGAACCCAGTCCTTAGGACTTTAGATTATACCTGGACGAAACTCTGAAACAGAATCCTGGACCTTCGACGCTCTACTCACGATTAGAGGACTGAAGAATCTCCCTTGGGGTCAAGGAGTGACTCCCTGCTTGGCAGGCACCAAAGAAGCATCTGTCCGGTTCGCATTACTGAAGCTCCTGTCGGACGCCGAAGTCATCGCATCACCAGAGGTGGATTCTCAGACTTCCCCGAGGCTACTCCTGAGTCCCCAGCAAAGCTGAGGCCCGTGGCTATCGTGGGTGACTTGAGACCGTGACCCCTGGACACCGAGCACACTTGCAAGTGCACCATCTTCTGGGTCTCCCAAGAAGTCGTGCTTTGGGCTCCGAGTAGCCCTAGCCTCCAGCACCACCTGCACCGAAGATCACTGGCCCCCACTCCACGAGTGTCCTGTAAGCCAGCTCCACGTGCGGCGTCACGAGGCTCCTTCGCGGTCGCTAGCCCGTTGGCTAGTAGCCCTTACCGAAGGCCAATCTTTTCTTTACTTGGCAGTCTGGTTGCTCCAGGCCTGCCCTCACTTACCCTTGCTGGGTGAGTTCCCCAGACCTTGCTGGTCTGCATCATCGACGATCTACATCTTACTCGAGACTTGCCGTTGCCAAGGCCTGTTGGGTCCAATCTGGTCGCCGACACCTCTGCACTCGACAGACATCGAGCAACAGCCCGAATCCTGCTCCTGGTCGCCGACAACGCCTCCCGGACCTCGTGGCTGAAGAGTCAAGACGACCGTCAACGAACTTGAAGCACTCGACATCGGTGGGCATCTGTCCATCGCCCTCCTGGTCACTGGCTAGTGACCCAGACTCTGTCCCCTCTGCTTTCAGGTTCTTCAGAACTCCGATCCACTCTTGGATCCACCCGGACACTTTTCTCCTGGTCGCCAGCAGCACTTTGCAGCAGATCGCCATAAGAAACGACTGACGAAACCCGACCCCGAAAGGCACCTATGCACCCGGCTTCCCTGGGTGAGGTAACACGAGTACTCCGGTGCTCCCGTGGGTAGAGACTCTTCAAAGTCCTAGATCTCAAAGGGTTTTGTCCTAGTCCTCTTTAAAGTGTCCCTTTCCTCTATTTTCCCGATCCCGACTTTCTCCATAGAAGTTAACGGCGTATCGCGGTTGTGTATTTACACTGCACGCTGTCTCCCGTGGGTCCCCTGTGTCACTACCTTGGGTGGTTCCTTGTGGTCCAAGCACTTCTAGAGGCTCTAGGCCTAGTGTCTAGTTCAGTCGTGGTTCGCATACCACTTTATTGGTATATGGTTTGGTACGCCCCTAGGGCCCAAACGTGTATTTGTGCTATTACTGTGATTTAAGATCTTATAACCTATGTATTTCGAACTCTAGCCTCATAAAGAGACTAGAGGGGTGTGTTTAGTAATAAATACATATATTTTGAATATATACCTGGTGTGGTGCTCTTTCATTTGGTCACTCAAGAGATTATAGACTGGTAAAACAAGCTGCTTTACATTCCTTCAAGACTTAGCCTGAAGGCTGCTCTCCACAGCTACCACTAGGATAGCTTTCAATAAGGTTGTCTTTAACCTACCTACCATAAGAGTCGATTTGGACTGGTGCAAGGTGCCCACTATAATTAGTGGACAGCATATGCCAGGCCAACTTCTCACACTTACCATAACAATTTAGGGGAGAAAGCACAGAAACTGGGGTCCTGATTAGCAGGATCCCAGTCAGACTAGTCAGAAACAGCATAGCACCAGGCAAAAAGTGAGGGTAACTATGAAAGCAGATCCTACTTTCCTACAACATTCTATTTTTTTTTTTACTTTTGCCTCTTCTTCACGCTCGCCCTGAGCGATCTGTTGCCTCCCCACCCTCCTCCAATGTCAGTTCTTTATCCGCCATCCCACCCTGTAGTTGTTTAATCACACGTCCTACCTCCTATGTCAGTAGTTCATGTACTCTTCTCTCCATAGTCTTTTCCATCCTCCTACCATCTGTTTCTCAACACCCCCGGTCCCCATCTGCCTCCCGCCATCCATTTTTACCTTGTGCCTCGGAGTCACTGTGAAGGTGAAAGGGGCTGTCCTCTGTGACTCTGCTGGCGCACTCCCCTGTTTCCCAACACATTTCCTCACGCTGCGCCTCACTTTTTCCCTATGCTCCACATCTGGCATTTCCTTTTATTATTTGTACATGTCCTTCCATTTATTAGCTTTTGCCTGCACAGCGCTTGTTTACTTTCCCTCTTACTCACCCCTCCCCATGCGATATCCGTTGTCTTACCACCCTCCTCCCATGTCGGCTGTTTGCCTGCTCTCCTCCCATGTCCTCTTCTGTTCACAGTCTGTTTCTCAGCAGCCATGCCCCCTCCTTCCACTGTCCGTTCCTCACTACCCCCAACCACCCCATTCTTCTGCCATCCATTTTAGACCGGTGCCCGGGAGTTTTGCACCACCCATCTCCCACACATCCCAAAAAGAAACTCTTTTGAAGGTTTTCACACCAAGTGTTTGTAGGGAAAAAACAAAACGCTGCCTCGCATGGTTGAGTTTTTTGACACCACACTGAAGTACTGTATGACGCTGTAAAACAAAAAAGGCGATATGACGTGGCCAGCATTGACCATGTCATAGGTCATTATTTTATTTTTTTACTTTAAGCCATGTTGCACAGTAGCTCAACTGCTGTGCAACATGTAACAAACCATTGATCAAGCCAACAGATTTTGCATAGGCGAAACCAATTGGCTTTGCCAATGCTTGTTTTCAATGAGAGAATGTAATATGCCCTTTGGAGATGCATTAGAAGAAGTATCTAATTTCTTGCTAAACTCTCCAAAAAATGGATATCAGTAAAGTTTCTTTTTCTGAACCAGCCAAGAGCCAATAATTAATTCTGACATTTCATATCCAGCCAGATACTCTACATAATGACACTGTAGGGGCATATATACAATGAAGTGACGGAGCGCGGCGTTAGCCGTGTTGGCTTAATAACGTGCTCCACCACTTCAGAAATGCAGAGCTGCACCATAAATACAAGAATACGGTGCAGCCCTGTGTTTCACCCTGCGCCAGGGGCTAATCACAGCTGCCTAGCACCAATGCAGGCACTCGTGCACCATTGTGCAAGGGTGCCTGCATTGCAGGGAAAGATTGTGTATGTGCAGGAAGGTGTCCCTTACTACACATAAACAATCACCAATGGTGTTTTGTAACTTCTATCTGTGCTTCAGAATGCAGCACACATAGACTTTGAAACGCGTTACTTTATTTTAATGATTGTTTATGTGCAGGAAGGGGCACCTTCCTGCCCATAAACAATTAATGACGTTTCTGCCCATAAACAATTAATGACGTTTCGCTGTTTCTATGTGTGCTGCACAATGCAGCACACATAGAAACAGCAAAAACGAGGAGAAATCAAACTTTTCTCCTCGATTCACCAGGGTAAGACTAGGTTTTCCCTGGTCTTAATTTTGGCGCTGCCCCATATTTAGGCCACACTTGTAAATATGGAGCAGCGTCAAAATCAATGGGTGTTGTGGTGGAACGCCCACAGCAACACCCATTATCTTCCCCTTTCATGCTAAGAATAGCCTGAAAGGGTGGCTTATGTCTTATTTATATGGCAGCATTAAACCACGTTAACTGGCTTAACGCTGTCTTGTAAATAAGGCGAAGCCCGTATTGCCACCACAACGTCACTAAAAGTGACATTCTGGTGGCGATAGGGGCTTGTAAATATGCCCCGTAATGTCTCAATTAGTTTTTTATGTATATGTAGAGAAGCTTTCCACTTCACCTGTAGTTAGTATGAGAGCTCCTTGTATTTATTTCGTGCTGTTGCTATTGGTGTGAAACCGAGAAGGGACAGGTTCAGATGCTGGTTAGGGCCACCTCAGCCATCATTTCATCCGAGACTGATGAAATGAGAACCACAGTGGTAAAATCTTGTAACAGAAGGAAAACTATGATAACGTGTCACATATAAATGCAGAACCTATGCATTCCATCTCTCCTGCATGTCATCTGAATTTCTTGGCATTAACTTCAGTGATAACAGCAATACCACTGTGCTAAAGAATAATTCCATCATGGTGACTCCTTCCACCAACCTTGCCTAAACCCAGCCCGAATCACGGAATCCTGCCTGCACAACCTACCACAATGTCAAATGTCAACCAGTTAGCGATGTGCCACTCTTGGCACCACACTTGCACATCTTTCTGCCTGAGGAATGCCCCTTCCTGCAACTCTACTCCACTTACAAGAACCTATACGTCTGTGTGAGTCAACATGTGCAGCAGAGGCGTAACAAATGCCCCCGCTGTGCGGGGGGGCAGGCTTACCCATATTGGAGGGGGCCACCTCAGCTCCTTCAGCATGTCTTGCAGGGGGGCCCCCCTCATGTTTTGTTACGCCACTTCTGTCCAGCATTTTCACACACTACTTGACTAGCAAAGCTTCCCCGTCACTAGGGAGCTGCGTCTTGAGCCACACAATAGTGCAACTCCATCTCTTATATAGTCTTTAGTTTGTGTTCAATCGGACTTTTTAAACACATCGGAGACTTCTTTCTAAGTGAATGCTTAGACAGTGACCACCGGCCACAAAACATCAATTTCAACATAATTCCTCAAAAATTGGAAGCAGCCCCACACACCAGCATCGGTGTGGAGACAGAAAATCAAAAACGGCTAAAATGGGATAATGTAATCGGCCAAGAAATATCAATACGGATACAAGACCTTCTAAAGAAGGAATTAACAGAAGGCGGCACACCCATTTCACAGTGGACCGACCTCATAGAACAAATCCTGCTGGACTTTCAAGGCACACTACTGTCACGCTCTAAAGCATGCGCCCAACCCTCAACCAAATTCAGACTGACCGTAAACCTAAAGACGCTGAGAAGAAACACTAATCGCAAATTATGAGTTCTTGTAAACCAACCGCCCTCAATCTCAGCCAGACACAGCCTGAGCAAAGCAAGATCACAGTTTAGGGAAGCCATCTGGCATGCTAGAAGAGAAAAAAAATGAGAACTTTTGGGTGCAACTGCTAACAGCTAGCAAGAGAAAAAATGCAAAAAAATTCTGGTGACTGATCAACTGCGTCACAATTGGTCCCAGAAGAACTGTGAGTGCAAACATCTCAGAGCCTCTGTGGGCCACAAACCTTACGGCTCACTACTCCACACAATCGACATGTCCATTGCCTCCGAGCACATTGCCAAGAAAACCATGCTCGAATCAGAACGCAAGCCATTCATCTGACGCCTCAACTTCGGTCATGATCAACATCAGCATGGAAGAGCTTTGCACCAACAAACTAAGACGACTACGGAAAGATGGTGCCCCTGGCCCTAATGGGCTTCCCACAGCTCTCTTTGCCCATGAGCCTGAACTATGGTCGGTTATACTAACTCCACTGTTCAAATACTGCCTAACAGCTAACACCATTCCGGACTCATGGAGAGGCTCCATTATTCAACCAATTTTTAAAGGAGGCTCCAAATCAGATCCCCGTAACTACCGGTTGATTGCACTAATCGACAATGATGCCAAGATACATGTAAGCCTGCTCATAGACAACCTAAGATTATGGGTGAAAGAAAAGGGGATTGGGCCCGTGAATCAATGCGGCTTTAGAGACATCTGCGGCACCAATACGGATCTGATGGCCCTTGCCTTAATGTGCGACAAAGCTATCAGACGGAAAGGAACACTCTTCGCTTGCTTCGTGGACTTCAAAGCCACGCTTGATAGCATCTCTAGAAGTCGGCTGTGGTGCAACTTACAGGACTGGGGCTTACTGGGCATCTTGCTGAGGGCAATAATAGACCTATACTCAAACACCTGGGTGCAGATCAAGCTGGGGAATGGCCACTGTGTGTCAAGGAGTATTCGCACGAACTCTGGCCTAAAACAAGGCTGTGTGTTGGCACCCTTGCTCTTCAACCTTTACATAGCAGACATGTCCAACCATCTCAACAAATCAAATTGCCACGCTCCCCCAAGCTCAGAGGGCAAAGAATGACTCATCTGTTATACGCAGATGACTTAGTGCTCCTCAGCCAGACAAAGATAGGCCAGACACCGACTAGTCTCAATGCTTCAGGACTACACAGCAGCAAACATGATTGGCATAAACCAATCTAAAACCAAAACGGTAGCCTTTAACCTAAAACCTAGCTTGATGAACAGGTGGTATCTTAATGTCGACGCACTAGAACACAGCAAAGACTACAAGTACTTGGGAGTCATTTTAGACAGCAGGTGGTCCTTCACCTGCCACGTTCATTCAACCAACACTAAGGGCTCTAGCGTACTGTTCGCCTTCACATCTATTGATCAGAAGCTACAAGGCCCCAGTCTCGACCCGCTGCTCAAGGTAATGAAGGCGAAATTTGGCGCTACTCTTACGACAGTGAAGTTACTCAAGGGAAAGAAATCAGGCCTGTTGACAAACTACTCTCAAGAATCTATAAATCAGCCCTACTCCTGCCAGAAAGCACATCTCCGGACCAAGTGAGACTAGAATTCGCCATCACCAAGCAGTCCTGGGCATCAGGCAGTTGCTTTCTCAACTTTTGCTTAGATCGGCGCCACCGGAATCTATACACACCCTAATCTGATCCGAACTGGAGCAGTCAGGACATTGATCGGCATACAAGATCCAACTAGACAACCTTTTGAGGGACTTCTCATTAATAGAGGCCTGGAGCAAATACCTTTTCCAACAAGCATTTAAAAAACTGACTTCTGCCAGGGCCAAAAACATGTTGACAGTAGAGGACAAGGCTGCTTTGTGTAAACGTGCACACGCATGGTCAGTGATGAACTCGTACTCCACAAAAAACAACAGAGCAACATAACCAACACTTATCCGCTACAGATTAAACACTGGCTGATGGCACTAAGAATGGGGGAGTGGAATTTCTTGGACCACCATCCGGCCTGGCGCCGCTCTGCCAACCATGATACTAGCTGCCGCCTATGTGGACTCGGAAAAGAAAACTTAATGCACGTCCTATGTATCTGCCCTCAGCTCTTACCGAAAAAGAAACTGCTACTTTGTGCCGATTTTATCAGCCTAGGCGTACGCACATGCCGGCAGGAAGTAATCGCCACCTGAATCCGCAGAATTGTCAACTCAACATAAAAACCATTAAATACCTTAAAATAGCAGCTACCAAACTAGGTACAGCATGTACAAAAAGTCGTACGTGGATCAAAAGCGATTGGAATATTCAGGCTGAGGAGGATCAAAACTATTTATGACCTGCACCCCTTAGACTCTAAGCACTGCTTGCACCTTACAAATTGGAGCATATTAGATTCGCTATCTCAAAAGGTTTTAAACTGAATGCCCAGGGGAAGGCAGGAGCAACAGCAGCAGGCACCCAACCTCAAAACTTGCTTTCTGGACATGGACTGCCTGAACCTACCAACCAGATGTCAGACTGAATTGTGCAATCTTTTTTCAAGGCTGCAATGCTTCAGGACACAAACTGTTGCAAAGAGATCGGCTGTAACAAACCTCACTATGGACTAAGTGCACAATTTTTAGCAGCTTTTAGCACTTTATTATCGCTTGCACTTGAAAATACTTTTATTAACAATACTTAATATTTTTAAACATCTACTTTTTTGTACAGGTTTTTATTACCTGTACAATAGATATGACTATGACTAGTGTCACTTGACAGCCCAGATACGTGTGGCAATGTGCAGTCTATAGATCCTACTAGTCTGTGCATGTACACATAGGCAGCCTACGAGAGCTAAGAGGCCACAAGCAGGGCTTAGCAAGAACACCGTGAGCCCTAAAACAAACAAGGAAAATGACCCCCACCCCCCACCCCGGTTCGGTAGTGGAAAACAAACATCATTATGGTGGAATGAGCCCCTTACCACAGGACCCTGTGAGCTAGTTAAAGGTACACTCCTTGCCACAAGAGTGGTATATTCGGCTTGTATCAATATAATCTAATATAACCAAACATAATTCTAAAGAAAAGGCAGCACAGAAGGCCGTATTCGATCTGTTTAAACAATAAGTGTGCTGTGACAAAAAAAATACAATCTTCCACGATTCTTGTACAATTAATAATGCTGACCAATCCGATATTGTACTTTTTACAAGACAGACAACGAATGAGTTCTCCTGTGTGCTGTATGCAATGAACACCAGGGTTTCAAAAAGCTGATAACAATATTTCTTTTCTCCAAAGAAAAGCAAGCACTGGGTACTTTGAGCTCGGTAAATGTGGTATGGCATTACCCCTCTCAGCACACAGCAGAAAAACAATCAAAAGTAATGCCCCCCCGCCCCCAACTCCTTGGGTAGGCAGGATGTAATGTGAGTATTACAGAAAGGTTCGTCAGGCGCACCCGATAAAAAAAAAAATCAAAGCCATGGATAAATATCTTTCTGTCCCAAATAAGAACATACCCTACCTCCAAAGACTTTCACACACAGTTGTGGGTGTCTCAGGTTCCTATTGTCATATAGAACAGCAGACCTGCATTTGGCTTTAATTTTTAACCATGGGGCTACAAGCATATTCCTTGGAAGCCATTGCATGTTAATTCCGTCACATACCACAAACATTGCTTGATGCTGGCCGCCTGCCCAAGCCTTTGGGGTCACTTATGCAGTGTCTGATTGGGACAAATAGTATGGCCCGGGCACCAAAATAAAAGAGGTCCACAATTGCAAATCAGGCCAGTTTTGAACTTGTAAAGACATGCTTCATGAGTATTTTGCAAGGTTTGGGACACTGCATGCATTTGTGTTTGCTGTAGGCAATGTTTGTGGCCTACAAACTGCTAAAAAAAACAGCCAATTCACTGACCTGTCAGACCAGCCCACCAGGCACTGCCAGATTGACCTATAGACCAGTCTGACCCTATGGACGTCTGAAATTCATGTTCTATCTGCTCTGTGTTTGTGCATATGTGATGTACATTTGCATTCCTGCTGCCTCTGCTGTTCCTATCACCAGGGTCAGACTGGGACAGAAAATAAACCTGGGCACCATATTAAAAGTGGCCCCACCCCCATTAATCTATCAGATATCTAAAAAAGTGGCCCACTTTTGAAAATTGAGGCAGTTTTAAACTTGTAAAGACACACTGTATAATGGTTTTGCAAAGTATGGAAGACCTCATGGATTTTAGCTGGCTTCGCGCAATATTTGTTTTAATAACAGGGAAATCAACGGTAAAAACTGGCCCATAAGGACATAAAACAGGCCCACAAACAGCCAAAAAACATGCCCACACATGGTCTGTCAAAGCAGCCCTTCGGCCACTGCCAGATTGCCCTAAATACCAGTCCGACCCCGCGCCTATGTCAGAGGTCCCCAAAGTGTAATTTGTTGCCACATTTTCCATTTCACACCCTAAAATGTTGCTCTCCAGATGGTTCAATCTTATGATGTTTTTGACAGACCTATAATGTACAAGCATTTAGGGGCCGATTACGATGTTGTTCGGAAACTCTTCCTACCGAATTGGTTTCGGAATCGTTTCTGACCGAATCGGGTTGTGCGAGTCCGACCGACCGTTTACGATGCTTCCCAACATCGTTCGGTCGGACTCACATTGACTTCAATGGGAGCCTGTGTTCCGAACGAGAACATAGGCTCCCATTGAAAAAGGGGTGGTTGGGGGAAACCTTGCACCCTGTGGCAAGCACCCCATGGTGCTTGCCACACTGTGCATGGTTGTAAAGAGGGGTCCCATTAGTACTCCCACGGGCCCCAACCGCAGGCGTCAGGGTGAAGGGGGGCCTGCTACGGGCCCCCAAAGTCAGATTCCGACAGCCATTTTGTGTGGGGCAAACCGATTCGGAACAGCTGTCAGAATCCGCCATCGTAATCGCTCGGTCAGAAACCGTGTCCATAGAGCTGTACGATTCAGCTCCGAACAACTCAGGCTTTCCAAATGCCATTCGGAACCGAATCGGACAGCCCTAACTGTTTCCCTGCATCGTAATCAGTCACTCGGACATTTATCCGATTCGGTCGTAAACATAGGTTCCGAATCAGATTCGGAGAATACGAATCCCATTCGGAGCCTTTCCAAACGACATCGTAATCAGCCCCTTAGTTTCTTTTGATGGGGAAGATGAGGAGACTTTCCTGGCTGGTTGTTACCTCTGCTGCTACTCCCAATACCTGTTCCCCAGAGACATTGTCAGGCAGAAGGACTAGGTCTTTAGCTTTCCTTAGTTCTGAAGCATTGAAGCTAGATACTCTTTAATGGTGGGCTAGCATCTCTGATAGGGTGCTGCAAACTCTTTAGAAAGCCCTCACCAAAGTAAAGGTAGGATGTACCAAGTGGCTTCTGATGAGTAAAGCATACGGGAAAAGGATGAGGCAGAGTAAGACAATAATAGAATACTTTTGCTTCTCCAATCTAAACTGGAGCAGAGTTTGTTGTACCAATTTTCTTTAAATGCATCATTCAACCTGATAAATTGTGAGACACACCCATGCAGTTAGTTATAAGTTAGTTGATAATTGCTCTCATATTGTGATCACTGTTAATAGCCTGATTGTATGTTAAAATTCAGTTTGTAGCTAGATTGTCCCCCAAAGTGTGTCAGAAATAGACCTCCATTATGTCATGTCTTTCCAGTCACTAACACATCAAGTGTAATAACAAAGAGCAATGTTATATTTCATAATACCCATGGGGGAGTGGGGTTTTCTATACCTCAGTCTTCAGGAGTAATCATTAAACAAGCCACGCCTCTGGCCGTATGGACCTTTGTTCGTCAAGAAGGAGAAGTGTAAAAAAAGCGATCATCTACATTAATCCAACAATGCATTACATTTTTGATGACTTTAGAACAGTCAATAAAGAGAGTTTTGTATGACTTAAAGAGTTTTATTTTTCAATGTCACAGGTTTTTCAATTTTATTCAATAAGAATTAGTCTTTTAAGCATCAGAATTAGATATGAACATAGTTCAATAATTGATATTTCAATATAAGGTAAAAGAGAACATTAGTCAAAACAATAATAAATATTGTAATATTACAGCAAGTGTGTTCCATAAAGAACATTTCCTTATCTAAATATATTAGAATAAGTTGCCAGTTCAGATACTCAATAAAGAGTGAGGAGAGACATCAATGCATAAGCATAAAGCCTCTGCATGTCAAGCTGTAAAGTATTTTCTCTTTCAAGCAATGAATGTATTTGAGAAGATCTGTTCAAAGGGAATGGATGCATTGTGAGTAGACAACATATTGCTTTGAATGAATTCTATTTTTAATTTTTTCAAGTATTACAGATTTTCTTGTGAAGAATCGGAAAATTAACTGGTTTATTGAGTATTAAATGTATTGAGCCTGCGGGCCTTCTCGTGACAGTGCTTCTTGGGACTGGACAGCAGTTCCTGCTACCAGCGATGCTACAATAGTATTGGTGCTCATTTGGACAGACAACATGCCAAGACAGCACATTGTATAAAGTGCTAAATACATTTTTTTAAAGCATTAAGCACATAATTGAGTGCATCTATCGGTCTCCCAATTTGAAGCTGGAAAGTATTCTCATCTATAAATCAGCAGACAATCCACGAAAACTAGACTAGGCAAACTCTCATGTACAGACGTATTAGAAACTCAAAGAGGAGCCCTGTCAGAGAGTCGAGGAAAGAATCTGGCTACTACTCTAGGAGCACACACTAATATAAACACGCAATATTCTGTGTTGCAACATTATTTTCTGTCATCTCCTGTGTCCTCCATTAGGGTTTCAGTAAACTCCTGTGAATAAGCAAACTCCCCATCTTCTCACACTCGTACAATAGTCTTTAGACATTAGACCTTGAAAAGTTACATTGTTTGCATTCTGTGGTCCAGACTGTTCTTCTCATGACTCATTCTTCCTGTAGCCTCCTCTCTGCCCAGTGAGAATCTGACTATCAGTTTTCTAATACAAAATACGTTTCTATTCACTAACTAAGAGAAGGCTTCTGGAAAGTTACAACATCTGCAACAAGAAAAGAAAAGAAATGGAAAGCTTGTGCAAATACAAATCTTAATGAGAAAACAGGCATTTGAATGTAATGCATTATTTTCAGTTAATATGACATCTACAATTATGCTAACTTAAATTAGCACTTATTTATTTCACTTATAGGCCTATGATATTTAAGTATGACTACCTACTACATATGACAATTTTTGTTTGTAGATATGCTATTTAAAGATAGGCTTTGCACATTATTAATAAAAAGCATTTTTGTTTGCAAATAAAATTCTCTTTACCGCCCATTTTTAGCTGTGTTAAAAATCATAACTTCAACCATGTTTTGTTAATGGTTGGGCTGCAGCAGGACATATGAAGATGATTGGTAGCATACCAGCCAAAGACTGGAGGCAGGCAGTTACTGAAATTGTACCTTGTTGACTTGGACTCATGTTAATAGTTCACTTAGACATCTGTAGGTGGAAAAGTGACTGGAAACAAAGATGTAGCAATGCTCTGCCGCACACATTGAGTGGGGATCCAATCTGACACTGTTCAGAACTCAAAATCGCATGATATTGGCCACTGCATTCTACAACATGCAGTAGCGTAGAAAGGGAGGAGCGGGGGGCGGCATGAATTTTGGGGGCGGCGGCCTCCTCCTGAGCTTACTTGCCATCTCGGGGAGGCAATCCCCCCTCCCCTACAAGCAAAGGGGCCGTCGCAGGGCGGCAATCGTCGGCCGAATCCCGCCAGCACCCCCCCCCGCTCTTCAAAGCTGCCACGGGCGGCTGACACATGGACCGCCACCGGCGCCCAAAGGGCTAGCTACGCCACCACACCTACAACAGAACTCACAGGGACGTGAACACACACACACACAACGCACCACACCTCTTACAAAGAACACAGTGGGGAAAAAATATGCACCACAACAGATAACAATAATCCAGTCAACCATGCAAGACACAGGTATTAATGACCCAACAACAAACAATGGCAAAAAAGAATAATACAAAGCACAAGCTTAACTTAACTAAAATGCACCCTCTTAGCTGGGCACAGGGCGAAAATCACAAGCCACACAAGCTAGTCACAGGGAAAGCTATCCTTGTGTGTGCAGGGAACCACACTAGCTAAGAGCAGTGAAACAATCCTTGTGTTTGGAGTGATCCACAGAAAGGATAATGCAAAACAAAATGGATGACATTTTCTGTGGAATTCACCCACTGGTGATCTCATCACACAGAATATAACTTGGGCGTGCCCAGGGATGACCAGACTGGCATACGTACATCGCCATCAGAGTTAAAAATGCTGCCCATTAGATAAGATTTAAATGTATATTTAAAAATACTCCAGATGCCCAGGTAAATGGTAGAGCACACATGAAACTCGGGCTTGAAGAATAAAATAAACAATTAAAGTATATTTTACTGAGACAGTAAATGGTCCAACAGAAAAATGTTTTTACCATTTAAGATATGTCAGAGCTGATATGCTCTGCTTCAAGAAACGAATTAACTTAAATAAGCTATAGAGCTAATTAGCACCCAAAGTGAAAAATTGGACGCTGGTCAGCCAATCAGAATGCTGCCTTTTCTGGCTATAACTACTGTTATCAGCCTGCTCTGTACGTATTCCAATGTTGTCAGTGTGCTGATGACAGTCACAGCATTGGGCTGAGTTGCAACCTCTACTTTTTATCATTGTTTTTTTCAAGTAACTCCACCTTGGCTTAACTCCTTCCTTCGCTCAGGGAGAAAGCATAGCCAAGATGGTGATCTTCACATCTTCTGTATGCGCCTGCCAGTAATGTTAATAGTGGCCTGGCCACTTCTGGCAAATTTACCAGCATCTTCTGATTCGGGCTCTTACACATTTAGCAAAAGGACCTTAACAATCCCGATAGCGTATTTCTGACTTGAAAACAGACGAGCAAATCATAGAGAAAGTACACTTAGCGCAGATGCACATTTCCTGAAAGCCTGATGTAGCAGAGTGTTCTTTTCCAACAAAGATATTAAGTCAAATAAATAATTCGGTGACATCTAAAAGCTAAGTGTGATAGTTATGATAGGACCCAAGAAACAATGATGATACCCATACCAGGTACGAAAAGAATGACTGATACATATTTTAATATTTCGGATCAAAGAAAGAATGGCTTGTAATTTCGTAACTGATATGCATGAAACGAGGTAAGAAAAAAGATCCGCTGCTTACAAATCGGAATGCCTCTCTGCCCTGGCACACTACCTTGAGATCGATCTGAAATATTGTAGATCAGACTGACTGTGTGGCAGTTCAACTTTAATTAATTCCAAGGACATACATCAAAGAAATAGGTTCACTTTTCAACTTCTCATCAGTCTGGTTCCCTGTACTCTGGTTTTTCAAATTGATCTAAAAATGAATTTGTAGCTCCAAGGTCTAGTCTGAGTCATTTACTGCTTAACCGAAATTGCAGAAGATTAGTGTTCTGGTGATAACATTGATTTGTTATCTGTTTCAACTCGTGCATATTTCCCTAAAATCGATTGACAATCTCTCATTGTTTTTCTCATTAAAGTATTTTAAAAATGTTAACATTATACAAACAAGTGATCCACTTTAAAGTACACATGAACATATGTATCATTAAGGCGAACGGCGATGCTCCATGAGTGCATGTGGTATACTCTCGTGTTTCCATCCCCAAACACACCTACGCACCCAGAAGCCCTCACTTGACCAGCCACACCTTTCTCTTCTCAAATAGCGACTTGTGTTCTGTATTTTCAGTCGGGTCAGTATGGTAGAAAAGTAGGTATCAGTGACATGAGGCAATGCCCACTGCTGCCACGCGAGCTAAAGTGCTTGGCAGAGGGATTCACTGAGGGGCAAAGGTGTTTTTGGCCATAAATATAAGTTTATAGCTGACAATATCTCATGTATGCCTGCCAGGAATTCATGAGGAATTCCTAGCAGGCATAAATGCATCTACCACTGCGGGTTTCTTTGACATGAGTGTGTAGTGGGCTGGCCCCACGTGTACAGCATACAAAGTAGACGTAGCCGAGTTGTAGTTGATGTAGTTTATTCAGTAGTAGCTGTAAGCTGGAACAGGCCCCACGAGGAGCATCCTCCTAGTTGCTCAGCCCATCTTCCCAACTGTCTCGCACACACACACAGGCACCCAAGCATTCCACTCACACTAACATTCTACGCGGAACACTCACACTGACTGAGCAGCTAGGTACAGGGAACAGATTGACATGACCTGAGGATACTACAGAGTGTAATGAAATCCGCAGCAGTAATTTCACTTGAACAGTGGGAAGAGGTCATTCCAAGGCGTGGTGGTCATTTCCAAACCAAGATCAGGCCTTTTCCCACCCTGGAAGGGGTTGGAAAATTTCTCCAGCCTCTGGCTGGAATACCTACCCCTCCAGAAGGTTATGGATCATCCCCAGATTTGCCTGTTTGTAAATGGATGGCCTTTATTTGTGGGGAAAAGTGTTTTACCAAAGAGAAAAAAAGTGTCTTTTCACAAGACGCTCCACTGTGTGGAATTCTGTTATATAGAAATCTGCACAGGACAGATGGGGCACCTTGGGACCTATCACGCAACATCCCCAGCAGTAAATCTGCTCCTGTTGAAGGTTTCCAAGCTTCCTACAGGGAATGCTTTTCCCTGGAAAAAGGACACAAACACACAAATTAGCGGATATGGAAATAGGCCGCCAAGTATCTTCCTCTTTGGATTAGCTAAATCGAAGTAGATGTTTCCAGTACCCGAAGCTGATACAAACGCTATCATGGAACTGATACTATTAATACAAAATATTTAGTAATACTAGTGGGACTAATCCCTGCCAAACATTTCATAAATTAGAAGTCCTGCTTACTAGGAAGTGCTCAATTGACAAAGATCGATTTGAAAAAGTATGAAATCTATGGATCATAGGTTTCCTCCTACAATTTGTGTACATTTTTAAACTTTTAGAAATATTAACAGGAATTTCCAAGCGTACACATGGAGGGCTATGAAAAATTGAAATTTCCATGAGTACCCCTCCTGTCCCATGCAGAGTGTGGGGAGTGGTTATTTTCTCTTTTAAACCCTAGAAAACAGGGCTTTTACTTAGGGCATGTCTCCGGTAGGCTAGAGCCATTGGAGGACGGTTTTGATAGCCCAGGCCCACTCCTGGGGCCTTCGTCACTTTCCCCAGCTCCCAATATTAATTTACAGCAGGCACAAGCAGGCTTCAAGAGAAAGAGAGAGGCGGAAAGACAGAAAGAAAGTGATTGGAGCAGAAGTAAAGAGAGGAGTGAGAGCGAATGGATGGAAAAAGAGAGAGCACAAGGAGATGAATGGAGTGGGGTTGGTTTCAGCATTTATGCATGGGCTGCTTTTGGTTCCTCAGTCCGGCCCTGCTAGAAGTAGACTTAAGCCTACCGTTTGCAAGAGTGCACTTGTGTGCAAACCAGTCCTGATGTCCAAGAACTGAAATGGCATGAAACAGTACGTCCTTGCAGTATTCAATAGCAACACAGAGTCAATTAGCACTCCGGGATCTTCTAAACGCCTGCTGTTAAAAATTAAGGTTGGTTCCTGCCATCCCACAAAGGCTAAGGACCTGCTTTAGATTTCTGTGGATGGGTTACTCCATCTCACCGTTGTGACAGAGTAACCCGTCCGGTGAAATCTAAATCAAGCCCATAGTGAGAGTGTGGGCTTTAAGAATATGTTTCTCTGCAGTAAGACAAAAGGACATGTGAGGCATCCCAAAAAACATAGGTGTCCCACAGATACATCTTCTTAAGAATTCCTAGAATGTTGGTAAAATGTGTAGCCCAATAGCCTTCCTACACAGATGGGAGATCTTAGCATTTGCCTGTCCTCACAGTAGGCTGTGGTTTCCTGTCCAGGGGCCATTGTTTTCCATCAAGACAGCACCATGCCTTGTACTCAAACCCCTCTTGGTTTCAGGTGGCCTGATAGCACAACAGCTAAAAATAAACAGCTTAAACCATAGCACACAAACTTAAGGGTGACAGAATGAGAACAAAAGCTGAGCGGACAGATAGACTTCATAATTTTTAAGAGGTTTTGCCTCTTCCCTAATGATAAGTAACATTGGCTTCTCTCTGTTATTCAAGGGCAAAGAGTTCCAAAATCGAAGTCTTAGCTTTGAGAAACGCTGATCTATCTTACCTCTGAATCGCGTGTAGGCATAGGTGTACTAGGGTTGGTTTGGAAACAAAGACCTGGCATAATATTCTTACAGTAATATGCTTGACGAGCAGCCAGTGCATTGTCAACGGCCCTAATAAAATACTTTCAGATATTTAAGATCAGATGTGCAGTGGCATCCTGCAATTCTTGCAGCTGGACGAGCTGAAAGTTTGAGTCCCCATTCTCAATCAATGTATTAGCATTGTCTAATTTATCTTTAATCAGGGCCCCTGCAATTGCTTTGTGAGGGTGGCGGTCAATAAATGGAAGGAATTGCTTTAACAGCCTTATGCTGAAAAAGCCTAGCCACTCAATTAAACCAATACAAAATGTGCTGCAGCGCTGAGTACATCATCACCGATCACCTTGAGATTTCTTGTTTCATCAGCAAATATTGGACCAGCGCTAAATATTTTCGGAGATTTAGGGATAGTGTCAACAGGCTGTAATCTATGACCAGAACCGAGTGGCAATACTTCTGTCTTCACCACATCTAATTTGAGATAAATAGTGAGACAAAGTTCCCAGAGGATTCGTTTTTTATCTATTTTGTCAGTTACTCGCAAAAACATCAGTAAACGTGTCAATTAAGGGAGTAAAAGAAAAGCCTGAATACGAGGACCTCTATATCCCGCTACTTGCCATACCTAAAGCAGCCTCCAGGTCTGTAGCTCTGTAGATTTTTCATACAAATCCAAAAAAGTATATTTTGCCTTCCAAAATTAAAATCCTCATTAAGATAAGTACGATGATTTCTGAGAAGATTTCAACTTAATCAAGAGGAAAATTCATCCAAGTTAGAAAGACGTTTTAAGTTTAGATACAGGAATGGTGCAAATATTTCTAGCCGTTGATATAAAATAGATTTGTTTTCTGCTGGCATCCACCTCCCAAAGTTGAACCACAGAGGGTGTTTGCTTCATTTGACTCTCTCATTCTCCTTTGCAGTCTCTACCCAGCAAAGCCCTTGCACATTGTAAACTTTTTTCAGTCCCACACCCGTAGATCTCAGTAGATTTATCTTGCAGGTCTTGCAGGTCAACCAGCATCTTTACTGCACTACAAGAGTATGGATATTAAATATACATCACATGTAGACACAGATACACTGAAAAGCCCCCAAATACATCATGAACTCTTCCCAAGTTCCATCAAAACATCTCCACATTCCTCATTAATTTTCTCAAATATACCGTAATGTTTACCTGAAACGGTTAAAAAAAATCACTCAAAGGTAAAACTCCCCTTGCCAATGCATGATGAAGTTTCACAAATATCTATAATCGAATGTGCTCCAAAATACATTAGCAATTCCTCAAAAGCATGAGAAACAGCCCTGTAAGTTGAGGACGTGGTGAAAGGATGTGGCGTAGCAGGCAGAGCTGCTCACTCGGGACCAGGGGATCTGGTTCAAGTCTTAGTGTCGGCTCAACATCCTCTGATTTTGGGCAAATCGCTTAATCTCCCTGTGCCCGTGGACAGCACAAGGATACCCTCATGGGTGATAAGCTGCGCTAAACAAATCTACAAATTTAATTTATAAATTGATGCAATCATTTCCATCAAGCCTTTATCTTGAGGTTCAAGTATTCAGGGAAGAAGGAGAAGCCAATCAGCCTGGATGAGTCCTTGAGTACAGGTAGAGCACACACTTGTCCTGCTGTAGACCACATGATGAGGAAACTAGTCCTTGATGTAATCACTGCACAATTTCAGAACACTCTGACTGGTTTGGTGGTTTAGTGGACTAATGCGCCCACTGTAGGGACCTGTGTTCGACCTCATGGTCACAGGTTTGAATCCCAGCACGTCTATTCATCCTTCTGAGGTCGATAAAATGAGTACCATTGAGTTAGGTAACAATAAACATCTGTTATTCAGTGCCAAGATACCCTTTGGTGAACATGTACTTTACAAATACACATTATGTTTATGTTAAATGGGGAGGCAGTACATAGCATAAAACGTTTGATGTGTAACTGTGAATAAGGGGATCTTTGTCTCCTCTGCGTCCTGAGTGACAAGTCCCAAACTCAAGCTTCACTCAGAATCCCTCAGTGAAAAACATGTCTGTTCACAGTTTGCCATCTATAATTATATCTGGTCTGTGAATGCATCTGCAATCATAAGTAATATCTCTCTTTTGGTGAGAGAAAAAAATAATTGTGAACAATTTCAACCTTTAACAAAGAGCAGGATATTCCACACTGTATGTATAATTTCTTTGTGTTGTTCTTTGAGCCTCATAGTCCCTTAGTAAGAACATTGGCAGGAATTCCAGTTGATCTTTTCCAACACACTCGTTATCCCACACTGTGCTTTTGTAATGGCGTAGAGAAAGTCTTTTAGGGGAAATGGCAAACGGTTCCCAGTGGGTGCAATCGTTTTAATTGGCTGCCGTCCTGTGGCAGCAATCCTGCACATCGAAGATGACCTCCGTAGATAACCCGCTCTAATATGTGATGCAAAGTGTCAGCTTCACAGTGTGGCGCATTTCAAAGGGAACGTCTGCGAATAGGAGATCTTTGCGGCCCATCATATTCATTATTCATTTGTTATTAGGGTATTCTGCAAATTCCTATTCAATAGCACACGTGCTTCTTGACTTCTGTTATTCAAGGTCATCTGTTGTATTTCCAGTTCTCTCTCACACAAATAACCAGGTATTTTCTCTTGACATTAAAATGGCACGAAGGATTTAGAAAGTGACAAGGTGTGGAAAAAGAAAGACCTTGAAATGGACTAAAACTTTGCTAGGGGGAACTGTGGCTATTTGCTATGACTAGGATTGCTTTAGCTCACGCTGTCATTGTAATGCATGAGCAGCAAGCTCAATGAAAATCCATATGCAAATGAGCAAAAGAGAGTTGTTCTGGGGATCTTGATTGATGTACATTCCTGACTTGCAAGTCTCGGCGTTAATAAAGTTTCACACCATATAATCATTTCATTAGTACTTCCACCCTGTGAAAAGTGTCACTGGGCTACTGCATTGCCTCATATACAGCACTGACTCCACAAGCACTAACCCAATGCACTGAAGCTTATTGACAATAACAGAGGGCAGTGCACTGCATCCTATAGACACCACTGTCCATAGTAAACTTGAGGGAACCCAATCAACCGCACTGCAGCGCAGCCAAGAAATAGTAACTCACCAGATTCGATCTTAGAAAAACTATCTCACCACACAGGCTTGTACCATGGCGGTGCGTAACCATCACACTATCAGTGACCTTCAACCACCACAGTGGAAGCTAGTGACACAGACACACTGCACTGCATTTCAATGACACTTATCCAGCACAATCCACAGGACTTAACTTTACTGAAGAGAAACGTCCTTCAGACCGAAGCCGAAATCCCGCTGTGCCTTTACAGCGCGGGCAAAAGAACGAACATGTCTTTATTCAGCACGCAAGTCGTTATAACGACTTGCCTTAGGGGGCGCATTGGTGGAATGATGTTGGATTTAAAGTCCAACACCTTCCCTACTGCTGCGCATACTGGAGTTGTAATAGTAAATTAACCTATTCCAAAATCCAGCGCCCCCCTAAGGCAAGTCAGTATAAAGACTTGTGTGCTGAACGAACGCGTACTAAAGACGTATTCGTTCTAATGATGGTGCTGTGAAGGCACAGCGTGAATCCGGTTTGCAGAATACTGTCACACTTTCGTCCTGAAACTCTGAGTGAGCACTACTAGAATTAAGCTGTCAATAAACACTGATCCAAGGTTAACAGTGACATAGCGACTTTCAAGTCTACCCTCCTCTTCAAGAAGAAGGCAAAGGAACATGCAAACTCGAATCAATAGAGCATCACAAGCCCTGCTTGGTCTCCTGCTTTACCCTTATATACCCCTTGTTTGCTTAGCACTACTTTTCTGTGTCCGTTGTGGGACCTTTTCCACAGGTGCTCTTTTACAAACATTAGCTTAGGGCTGATGATTCAAAATCTTGAGTTGTGACATTAAACCTTCCTGGTGTGAATCTCTGTGATGTGCTTGTTTTTAGAGAATGTAAAAATATTTTAGAAATGGCATTATAAATGCAAAGACTTCTCTCCAAACGGTTTAATAATTCTTCTTTAAACAGGCCTCTTAAACGTATGGTGTTGGTATTTACAAGGCCGTGTGTCAGTTCATAACTGGTAGATTAATTTATCAAAATAAATATTATATATTTGGCCATATATTGGGCCACGCTATTTCTCAACCGGTTCTGGGTTTACTGAACAACTTGCATATGACCTCAAAATTCTAATATCCAGAGGACTTATAACAAATGCTTTTGCTTTGAAGATGCACTTTCCTAGGCAGAACAGGCTGCGAAAGGCGACTCCATTAGGAGCCAGTCCGCTGGGGCGGGCATATGCTTTTCCAGCAGTTGTACAAGACTGAGAGTCTGCTCTCCAAGCGTCCAAAATTAAAGTCTTGGCTGCTGGTTCAAATGGAGCTGATCTTCAGGGGTTCACGAAAGTCTCACGACTGCAAAACAATTGAGAACTGATTCCTGAGGCATCTACTGTGCCTGAGCCCAGGAGCCCCAATGGCGACATTAAGGGCATTGTTGGGCCTATGCAGTGCTGAAGCCTACATTGGCTTATAACCTATGTGTTATTGGGTCCGGTTGTGGACCAACCAGAAGCTGGAAATTTATCTAAAAGCCCTCCTCGATGTACGATCTAGAAAAGAACCCTGAAGCTGCATTGGCTTAACCACAATGTTTAAATGCCAAATGAAATGGGACACGCTGCATGCTGGGGGAACCCAGAGCTAATGAATAGATCAAGCTTGGAAATAATTAAAAGGCAATATTGGAAGCCAAGTGTAACAAATAAAGAGGCAGCCTGTTAACACATTTCTCGAGAACAGAGCCCCAAAGCCCCTATGAAATCTATACGGATTGTATCTTTCCAAATGTAAAAAGGACATTTTACATCAGGTCAAAGGTGGGATATGCAAAAAATGGTCTGGTACCCAGACTTGCTCAGTTCTTTGCAAGTGTGTGAAAGGACATGAGGAATCTGTGCTTCATTTCTTGCTTCTAAGGGCTAAATCATTGCAGGTAAGGAGGAAGTCTCTTTGTCTGCTGTTTAAGAAACCTAAAATCAGGCGGTGTTGGTGTTTTTCTGATTGACTTATAAGCAGGCTATTTCTAATTTGTTATGGAAAGATATGTAGACCACTACAACAGGGTTTGAATGACAAGAATTGTGAAGTTATTAGCCAGGTCACCTGCAAATTAACTCCAGTTCATGTTGGTTTGTCAATCAACTCTTTCTTCCATAGTATTTCAATGCCTTCGATTCACCAATTCAGTGCTGCTGTATGGATGCACAAGGAAGAGTGCTATGCTATTACATATGGGAGTGGAAGAGAGCTGCTTTGGGGTTCTAAATTATCTTCCTCTTTGAGATGCAAACTATTGCAGCAGACATAGTTACACTGACAATTGTGTTATTAGGATATTCTCTCTTGTGATGCTTGAGCAATTACCCTTTCATGGGCTGCCATTATGGTACTTGAACTGAGGTGAAATAAGCATATATTAAATGTATGATGTAGTTGAGCTAAATAGTGTACGTTTACCAGCCATGCAAGAGGCCCTAGTACTTATAGAGCCCCAGGCCGAGGCCTATGTGAGCACTGTTCATAGACATATGCTGTTCACCCAGATAGTGCGGTCAACATTTCATATATGAGAACTGTTAGACCTGACATTCCTAGGTGTTCTTTTCCCCCCAACTTTTTTCCTTCAACCCTCCGGTTTTCTGACTTTGTTTTTGCTGGCTTTAGGACTCTGAGCACTTTACCATTGCTAACCAGTGCTAAAGCGCTTGTGTTCTCTCCTTAAAACATGGTAACATTGGCTTATACCCAATTGGTATATTTAATTAACTTGTATGCCCCCTAGTAAAGTGGTACTACTTGTGCCCAGGGGCAGTAAATTAAATTCTACTAGTGGGCCTGCAGCACTGATTGTGCCAACCACTTAAGTAGCACTTCAAACTTGTCTCAGGTCTCCCATTACAGTCTGTGTGTGCAGTTTTTAAATTGCCATGTCAACCTGGCAAAACAAAACTTTTGCTAGGCCTAAATTTTCCTTTTTGATACATATAAGGTAGACCCTGGACAAGCCAGAGGGCAGGGTGCAGTGTTTTTAAAATGTGGGGCATGTGCTTTTTTAGTTTTACATGTCCTTTTAGTAAAAAAACTCTTACATTTGTTTTTCACTAAAAATCCTCTCTCATGGTGAAGTCAGAATTTATATTACAATTTTGAAAATGCCGCTTTTAGAAAGTTGGATTTTTCCTGTCTTTGCTATCTAGTGCATGTAGCCTATAGGTCACATGACAGTTTGTAGCTGACAGTTAGGCTTTTTGTATTCCTCCTAGACAGCCACACAGAACAGAGAGCTTAGGTGGGCCTGGATGGGCCATCAGTGGCAGGATGGGAGGGCGGAGCCTTATTTTACACTTTAAAAAGCTGTGTCCTGCCTCCACACAAAGGCCTGCATACCCCCTGTAGTTAAACTAGAGCCAGGTCAGGGAAGGCAGAATGCCTCTGGATTTCAAGGGGAAACCTATAAAAGCTTCTCCCACTTCAAATGAATGCCCAGGTATAAATATTGGACCACAGACACCAACTCTTCAGTACACTTCTGGACCTGTGAATACTCTGCCAGGAAGAAGGACTGCTGTGCTGTTGAAAGGAATGCCACTCTGCTGGACTGCTGCTCTGAAGGATTGCTGCCCTACTGCTCTGACCCGCTGCTCTCTTGCCTTGGTGAGAAGGATTGACTCTGCACCTGTTGAACCCAGGACCCCACAGTGACTCCAAGGGTGGCCTCTTGACTATAGCAATAACATGAGAGCCTCAGGAACAGAAGGCTCCAACAACCTTGAACCTAGCACCTGGACTCTGCCATCTGTCTGTCCTATCCTGCCATGTGGTGTCACCCCAGTCAGTCCCTTGGAAGTGGGTCTGAAGGTAGTCTCAGCCCATTTGCTGACCCAGCAGAACCAACGCATAACCTCTGCTGTGCAGCACTATCCAAGCAGAAATGACTCATCACCTCTGCTGCAAGGGTTCTCCCAGCACAAGGACTTCACATCAACCTTGCAGCCCATATCAAAACCGCTGGTGTGCGAAGTTTCACTGACGCAGGCCCTCAAATCATGAATCTCTCGATGAAGGCAGCCTCTGCGAAGACGCAGGTTCACGCATCGCAGCCTCACAGTTCTTCAGGACCAACGCATAGCCTCAACTGGGCGACACTTCCTAGATGCAGGACTTTGCATTGCAAGCTCTTGTCGATAGGATCCTTGAAGACGTCGCAGGACTTTGCACCTCAGCTCCTCGGAACCGATGCATCACTCCAGCTGTGTGACGCAATCTCGACGTGAGACCTCTCAATGCTCCGCAACCAGGATTTAAGGTACTCTTGTTCAGCTGACCTAACTGGATCCCTGTAACCAGCATGTACTCCATCGCGGTTGGCTGGAACTTGTGACTTTGTCCTGGTCCGGTGTGACCAGATATCCACAACTGGTGTTTGTGCTTTGTGGTGCTGTTTTCACTGAAATCTTTCAAATTGCATATCTCCAGTTCTACTGTTTGGATTTTTGTCATTTTGGTCTTGTCTTATTTATTAAAATTTACTCTATTTTTCTACATTGGTGTGAAAGTTTTCCTGCATTGTGTTTTTACTTTATTACCGTTTGAAGTGCTGCATAAGTACTTTACAAATTGCCTCTAAGTTAAGCCTGACTGCTCTGTAGCAAGCTACCTGAGGGTTTGTCAAAGGTTAATTTGGGGTTCGCTTGTGTCCCACCCAGTCAAGGATTGTGGTTGCTGCCTGAGTAGGGTTTCACCCCCCTCAACCAGTAATCCATTTTCTGACAAAACCCCACAAGTACATTTCCATATCAATATTCTTACATTCGGGAGTACATGAATTACAAAATACTAAATGCCCACTTTATGCAACGCTAGTACAGTAGTTTGCTACTGCTGCATTGTGCTGTTACGTAATGTTTTCTTGTAGTGTTGCTTTGCTGAGTTATTTTCTATTGGGTGTTTTGTGTGGTGTTCTAGTGTGTTGTTAGTGTTATGTTGTTAAGTAGTGTTATATTGTTAAGTTGTGTTCTTGTATTAAATTATCATGTTAAGTTGTACTCCTGCGCTGTTGTGAAGTTAGACAATATTATGTTGTCATGAGCTATTATGTTTTGTGTGTATATGTCTGCGGACTAGAGAGTGTGAAAGAACATCCTCTTTTTTTCCTTGCGGGCTGTAACACAAAAAAAAGCAGAAATGGAAAGCTTGTGCTAAGGCTTGTTTGAACGTGACCAGGGGAAAAAAATCATTCATTCAATGGGATATTATCTGCACCCTTAATAATAGATCATTGTGCATCCTCAAGTAGACGGCATCATCATAGGTTAACATAGACGAGATTCTGCTGTTGATAATTATTGCTTCAGCAATTAGGGGAGCTTAACTGAACAAGCATTGGCAAAACCAACAGGTCTCGCCTTTGGGACCTTATAAGTGTTTAGCCAGAGCTATTGGGTTTGCTAATGTGTTGTAGAGGGCGAACGCCCTTTGCAACGCGGTCGTTACACCACGGTACGTTTACATCGCGGTGAATACAATGCAAGTCGTTACAACGACTTGCGCTGGATGGCGCTATACACTAAGGAATAGTATGATTTACTATTCCAACACCTTCCCTACTGTTACGTAGGCTGGAGTTGGAATAGTAAATCATACTATTCCTAAGTTCAGCGCCCTCAAGCGCAAGTCGTTGTAACGACTTGCGTTGTAATAACTGCGATGTAACGTACCGCGATGTAAATCATCGCGTTGTAACGTCACATATATGTTGTAGAGTAGTGTGGCTTGTGTGCAGCATGTTGCAAGGTTATAATAAAAAAAGTGACATAAGCATTTTTGTTACCTTATCTATAATTAAGATGAGATTATATATAACTGAACCACCTTATTAAAAAAAGAATTCATATAAAAAATGTTTAGTGGTTTTCTTTTTTTTAATGTTGGCAACTTTTTCCTGCCTGTTCTAATGGTTGTTATAAGTTTTTTAATGTTTTGGGTTGAGGAGATATATATAACGGGAGCAAGATGTTGGGAAATAGTATGTGAATTATAATTTAAGTAGCGGACGGTAATTAGGGGAGAATTAACAGATGCCAGATTTTGAGGGTACTATGGAGCTATAGCTATGGCTGAAGTATGGAATAGACAATTAAATAACATAACACTATGGGGGCGATTACGATGTGGGCTCGTAAACGGGATCGACCGACATCCGGTCGGCGGTCCCGCCCACCTCATTAGGATGCGACTGAACACTGTTCGGTCGCATTCCGACATTTCCCTATGGGAGCATGCATTACGGCTGCAAACCGACTGTAATACATGCTCCCATAGGGAAATGGAAGGTGTTTTTCATCCCTGCACGACGTGGCAGGCACCTCAAGGTGCCTGACACGGGTTGCAGGCATCAACAGGGGGGCCATAACAAACTCGACGAGGAGAATTCTCTACCTATTCAGTTTGAGTTATGCAGTGTGTCAATGATATAACCAAGGCAAGTCAATGCAAAGAATAAGAAAAACAAGTGAACCAGAAATGTAATAGGAAAGTATCAAAAAAGATTTATTTAATAGGTATACTGATTAAATATATAATATCACAATAAGTCAAAAAATAGCAAAAAATAGCAAAAACACATCCCACCAGCCACTCATACAAACTTCAAACATACCAATTCATATATACACAATCTCACACATCTAGTCCATATAATCCATTCATACACAACAAACAATGATATGAAATGACAAATAAAGTGTCTCATATGTCTAGAACCAAATACATAAAAATATATACATCAGGGCTATTTGGTTAACAGAGTCAGAATCTAGAGTATGCCCAACGTAGAGTTAAATACATGTAATCCATGAAAAAGACTGTCTAGTGTCTCATGTTATTCCAGCAATTGGAATCCTGCGCCGACGCGCGTTTCGGTGTTTGCCCGGAATTGGGCTTCACCTTCCTCAGGGCATCCAAGTTAGAGACACAAAAGAGAAACGGTGGGGTGTGCCTGATGTTCAAAGAGTATTCCAATAATGCGAAGAATTAGCATATTAAGCAGTTTAAGAGAGCATGCAGGCCTGACCGTGGGCACATCAAACGATATTCTGAGTATGTAACAGGCCAGCACACAAAGCTAATTCAGAATATAGAAAGGGGAAACGGGATCTATAGAGATCTCTAGATGGCAGGCCAAACAGGGCAAGGCTGCTTAACATATACATAGAATCGAATCATCCCATGATAAAAAGGAGCCAATAAAAATAGGATGTAGATAATGCCAGGCGGTTCGTGAAGTCCAGCAGGGATTGCCGGTACGTAATAAAAGCTAACAATGAAGTGGCCGTGCGAACTGAAGAGCTCCAGGGGCTGGATATTAGGGGAGAATTAACAGATGCCAGATTTTGAGGGTACTATGGAGCTATAGCTATGGCTGAAGTATGGAATAGACAATTAAATAACATAACACTATGGGGCGATTACGATGTGGGCTCGTAAACGGGATCGACCGACATCCGGTCGGCGGTCCCGCCCACCTCATTAGGATGCGACTGAACACTGTTCGGTCGCATTCCGACATTTCCCTATGGGAGCATGCATTACGGCTGCAAACCAACTGTAATACATGCTCCCATAGGGAAATGGAAGGTGTTTTTCATCCCTGCACGACGTGGCAGGCACCTCAAGGTGCCTGACACGGGTTGCAGGCATCAACAGGGGGGCACCACACGTGCCCCCTCGGCCCCCAACCAGAGGCCACACACAAGGAGGCCCTGCTGGGGGCCCCAAACACGCTTTCCGACATGGTTTCCATGTCGGACAGGCTGGCATAGAAATCATGCCGGAAACAGTGCTTCGTAATATCAAGGGCGGAAAGGGCCGCTCTAAGGGATTATGAGCCGGTTCAGTCTGGCCGGCAGGCTCCTTGAGCCCGTCGAAAGCCAGCCGGAATGACTGGCCAGTTCCAATTCTGACCGGCGGATACATAATCAGCCAGTCGGAATTGAAACCGACAATGGGGGTCAGAAAGCTTCTGACCAAAGGTCCGAGGCTTTCTGACCTCCATCGTAATAGGCCCCTTAATGTTCTTTGTCTTCCACCTGGTGCTTTGAAAAGGGTCATGATATGTAAAGTTGATACATAAACTGGATAACAACCGAACCCTTGCATCATGCTGTTCTAGGAACTTCCCCTTATGCTTCAGATGCTCCTGCTACAATAAAAATTTTCTCTGTAAATTACTTCTCCGTGCCTGAGAGACTGATATGAGTTTGACCGGCTCTATATAAAATGCGCTGGGGTTTTCAGTGTGAGTAGCTAGGGCACTCGTGTGTACAGAGCGTGGGTATCCCTGTCCCCAAGTCAAAAAGTAAAACTAATACTTTAACAGAATGTCTGTGTCCATCTGTGCCTAGCGGAAGAACCTTGGTACCTAACAGTGCAAACCTCTGTGTGTGTGTGTGTGTCTCTGTGAGCGTATGCCAGCCCGTGTATGTGTTTATCTTGTGTATGACAATTTGTGAGGGTGTATATATGAGACGTGTCTATAGGTAAGAGTGTGTGAGTGTATATGTGGGTATGATATGTTTTTGTATGTACCTATGTAAGATGTATGTTAAAGGCTATATAAATAAATTCGAATATATTTATGTTTTCATGTATATATGCATGTGTGCATATATATTATGTATGCTACCTGTGTATGTATATGTGTATTAGTTTGTTTTCGTGTGCCTAAGGGCAGCTTCAGACCTAGTGACTGTAGCACACACAACACAGAATTAGCGCTAGGAGCACAGCTTCTGGGCGCCTTACAATAAGATACACTGCAAACATATGAACAAGCTTCAAACTTTAAAATCAAGTCACATCACGAACATATATTTTAATATGATGCCGTATCAATAAATAAAAAAGAGAGGCGTGGGTATAACTGGCTGAGACAACATGAGACTGACGCCCAGTGAGTGAATGTGGGTGAGTGAAGGTATGCGATAATAGTCTATGGGTGACTGTGTGTGTGCGTTAGCGAAAAGGTTGAATGGCTGAATATGTGGTGCACGTATGAATGGGATTCCGTGAATTGAGCGGCTGACGGTCACCATTTCAGAGAATGAGTGAACGATTCACTGTGACTGGAAGAGTTAATAAATGAGGAAATGAGTAAGCTGAGGACTTAAATTTCTCGAGTAGCGTTCACCGTGAGCTGACTTCCAGGCGCTTAGTGACTGTATGGATTGTGGTTTCCATGTTATTGAAAGGTAGGCGCTATGCGTTTAAAGCATCTGCAGTTCCTGGACTGCATCTGCCCCTGGGGAATATGTCAGGGTGTGTGTTATTAACCATTTGGACAGTCTTCTTGTTATCTACTTTGAAGGATAATGGGTTGCGTGTGCCCTGCCGTGGCCCCAGTCCGTGTCCTGAGCGGTGCCCACAGACCTCCTCAATGGCGGTTCACTGCACCGACCTCACGGTTCTATTGGAAACACTACCATCGAGGGGCGCAGCACCCCGTCTTTTCAGTGCCCTGCAGGGCTGATTAGAGACAGGCTCATATAGTCGGATTAAGCCCCACTGGTGCGATAAAACTGACAAATACCTGATAAAATTGTGTATCAGCAGCAGGATGAGTCGGGCTTCTTGCTGCATGACTGAAGTCTGTGCACTTGGAGTAAAACACTTTGTAGCTCCTCCTGAGGAAGCGCCAAGTGTTTGCCAAGCACCTCTTCCCTCCCCTGAGCTGGCGGCAAGTGTCAACACATGGCACTCAGTACTGCTGCTGCAAAAAAGTGACCAATAGAAAGCAAAGCGAGCTCTAGCTTCTCGTGCTCAACGCTCAGCTCTGCCACTCCGAGGCTCTGCTAATTTATACTGAAAGTACTTGTTAAAGTGAAAGCTCTTGTTTTGTTGCCAGCAGCAGGCGGAAGCCATTTTAGGCACCCTGCTCTGTTTGCTGGGGGGTTCGAGGCAGCGACTCTAAAGCCCGGGCCGTGGAGAGAGACCTTCAGTGTCAAAGGTGTAAGAGGCTGCGCGCACCATGCTGAAAACTTAAAGTGAAAGCGGTTCTTAAAGTGAAAGCGCTCATTCTGTTGCCAACAGCATAAGGAAGCCATTTTAGGCAGCCTGCTCTGTTTGCGCCCTGCCTGAGGGGAGTTTTGTGGTGGCGAATCTAAAGCCCGGGCTGCGGGGAGAGACCGTCAGTGCCATAGGTGTAAGTGACTGTGGGCTCCGTGCCGAAAAAATGAAAGGCGCACAGCTGCCATACTGTATGATGAAGCATGGCGGGCGTGAAGCGGGCATGAAGCGGACGTCACGCTGAGCAGGAATACAAACTATAAACACGAGCCAAAGCAAAAGAAAAAGTAGTGCGCCGAAACGAAATAAATGCCCAGAAGTGAACTGATCCATGTAACAGGGGCAGTCTCCAGGAGAGCAATAAAACTGCCAAAAGGTGGGACAAAAGTAAAGCATTTACCAAAGAAACCAAAGGAATTTTGAAAGGCAGGCTAAGGAACCAATGAAAGTGATGGGCGTGGTAAAACCCCACAGAAGTAGATACAGCATGTTGAGAGACAGCATATGCCAGCTGCCTAGGCTCAACCTAAAAATGAACAGTCTGCTCAAGGAGATAAGATAGCTTGGTGAGTTAAGTGTTCACTATTGACATCGATGTGGCACCTGCAAGTCAAGTGCTCTTATTGTTGCTGGGCCAACTCAACCTTTCATATTTTTGAGGTGAATAAATTGGGCACTTCTAAATTGGGTAATGATGGTATGTGTTATTGCCTTGCTTAAGTTAAGAAGCACACTCTGAGATTCTCCTTTCTGTAAATATTTTAAGGTTGGCAACAACGTGTCAGTAATGTCCTGGCTGATCACATTTCAGGTAGATCTCTTTGTTTTATTTAACTCCACAGTAGTGCATGTTATCTTCTGCTTCTTTAGTTGATAGATACTAAATAGTGGTGTATTTCCAACAATATCAATCCAGATGCCTGGTAGCTTTTACCTTAAGGAAAGAAGAGTCATCAGTTCACACTTGTCTCCACTCCAGGCTTAGGGTTCCTCTTCACTACTACCCAGGGAGCCCAACCCTTTTTTATTGCCCTTTGTCTCTGAAATGCCCAATCAGTGGATGTCCCCATCCCCCATTCTCTGGATTGTATATTATTTATAATGTTGCCTCTCTCCTTGGAATTCTGTATCTGTTGCTGTGTTCTGAATATTCCCCATTTGTTCCTCAGGGTTTGATAGCATTCGGTGGTAGTCCACCTTCTTTGGATCTTTCCATCATTTTCACAGCCAAATTCTGCAGCTTTCTGGGACTTCAATAGATCAATAGAAATTGCCACCAGCTGGATTGGTCCCCCAAGCAACACCCTCTGCACACTAAAACCGCCAAAACAGCCCCATAGCCTGATGACACAGTCAGCCCTGCACTGCCACCTCTGCAGGGTCCCGCCGTCCACTGGCTGTCTCCACACCATCGGTGCATCAATTGCAGATTCAGGAGGTAATTGAGATCCCCATTCACCCGAGGAAGCCCGCAAAATGTCCCTATCAATCTAGCCATAATAGGGGACACTTCACTCATATTTCCTCAGACATAATCACCTCAGTTTTGCTGGTATCCATGTTTAGTAACATTTTGGTGTGTGCTTCGGTCAAATAGTCATACAGTGTTGCTGATGATTCCAGGGCAGTGTCCTGAATAAATAGGATTTGGGTATTTTCATTGTAAGTGAAGAAGTGAAAGGCATACCATTCAACAGTGGCGAGAAAGCAGTACAGAAAGGAGCAATCTATGTTTCGCTTGCCCCGCAATTTCCACCCAGTCCTACTGCTCAGGGCACCAGAAGGAAATTGTACTGCCGGAGGGCCGAGTACTCTTCATGATCAGAAGCAGGGATGTGTGCCTCCTTCCAAGAGGTAGTGGTTTCCTTGGATCTCCCCAAGTTCCATATGGCATCAGACAAACCAGCTTGTGATCCACTCACACACAAAATAGCTCTCAGCATTGGCTCAACAGTACAAAAATAGTAGATACAGCTAATGTTTTGACGAGATGGCCTGATATGAATGGGGATGCCCCTATGCAAATGAGCTCCTGTTCAACTACTGGCCATGCCCGTCAGGAGGCTGTGCCATGCTTTTCGGACTTTTCTTTCATGTGCAACACATTCCACCTGCAAGACAACTTTCCAGAGGGTCAGTGTCAAAACATCTGCTACCTTTTCGTTTAATATCATAGAATTCTGAAGCACAGAAATAAATGGCTCGTTGGACAGGTATTGTATGTTATTTGATGGCATCACAGATGCATTTGCATATAGTCATCTTTAAAAGGGGAGTCCTGACCTTTCCCCATGAAACAGATTATTCAGGTGGGATCCTGCAAGGCATCATGCTGATTATTGGAAAAACAGCGAGAAATTCAAATATTTGCAAACACATCTGGCTAATACATTCTAAACAGCAGTGTGAAAAGAAAGGTGGTGTCTAGGGAATATGTTTGATAGCTGAAAACAACTTGCTAAATGCAGATAACTTGGATATGGAGAACCAATAAGAAGCAAACAGCCTGTGTACCATATTACAAAATGGGAAGTCAACTGTTCTGTACAATCTGTCCCCAATTTTCTGCTGCGAGATATATTCCCAGATCGTCATGCCAATTTTAGTTTTCTTCGTAACACCTCCTAGCAAGATAAAAGTACGCATTTGTGGACTAATTTTTCAAGTGCCAGTTAAAAGGCGACTGCTACAGTTTTAAATTGTACGTTTAAGTGGTAATGAACAACTTGACAAGTCTTGCTTCAGGGAATGTATTTTAACGTAAGAATCATCAACTACCCTGTTGGCAAAAAAAAATTACAAAATGAGCGGTCTATATCAGCAGATTACAACAAAAAAACAAAATATGAGCACATGTACTGCAGTGGAAAATATGTGTTCTGAACAACTAACTTGATCAGATAAAAAGCAAAAATATGTTCACCTGATGTGATTCAGTTCTCTATTGTCAGTGTGGTATGAGGACAACTTCTAATCTGAAGCAAGCTACATCAATTTTCACGTCTTAGTTGTACTCTCTTTTATAATTTATGTAAGTGAATAAAGTCGCCTGTCATTGACAGACTCGCGTTGCTCAATACTAAAAAGTAATCTCTCTTATACTCCTAGTTCTCAGTCACCATTTCGCACAGTTTCGCTGGAAAAACAAATGCAGCATTTGTTGCACTGCAAGAATACTTTTAAACGTGAGGAAAGTGAAATTGTTCCAAACTCCACTCCCCGCCTGGTTACCCTTCTCTACCCTTGGAATTCAGAGGGGGTAGTGGGTGGGTCATCTGAAAGAATAGGGTCTAAGGTGTAAAACGTTCATTGACAGAGGTGCGTAAATTGTATTCAATTCTATGCACCCCCAAGCTTGTGGAAACTTATCTAAGCAATTAAACTAATTGGGGTGGGTAGGAGGGGAAGCAGCCGTACTTAATTTGTAAAAGAAGAAGTGCCAGGGTCCGAAGTATTGCTCAGAAGCCTTTTGGCGCCCTGCAGAAAATCAAGGCTCTCTAGTTTGGATTCCACCACATTGCTCTATCATCCACCACCATTATCTCTCTGCCTCTCTATCTCAATCCTGCAGGTTCTTTTACGTAAACGCTTACTGTTTTCAATCTCTTCCTCCTTCTTTCACCCTTTTCTGCCTTTCTCTCATTTGTTTTGGGTCAAAGTCTGATAATGTGAAATGAGTACTTTTGGGCCTTACCTGCAACCACCGGCTCAAATTAAGCAATGGAAGCAGCTGAATACACAAATTACCATCTGATCTGCAATAGATATCCGGAGAGTATGTTATGTAGCTTAGAGACCAGTGGTAACATTGTCCTCTGCTTGCACTGCGCACTCAGTATAACACAGTTCTGTGAAGGTTTGGTAAATTAGATTATAATATTACCAGATGGGGGCACTTATAATTAATTCCACCAGAAAACAGATTTGCTTCAGCGAAATTTTTAGTTCTTCAGCCATCATATTTTTTGTGCTTTACAAAGAGATAACATTCAAAATAACAAGAAATAACAAGTAAAAAAGTAAAAGTTCAATAACAATTAAGTGTAAGAATGAACTAAGTTGAATTACTGTAAGATATATGTCATCAAAATATAAACCAACAAAAAGGCTTATTCAATTGATGTAAACATTTTAATGCTGCTTTTAGCCAGTTGGGCTTTGTTAATAAACTCGGTGTAAGAGGATCAATCCTCCTTCTCATTATTAAATCCCAGGCTAAGATCCTAAATTATTATCACTGGGCTATTAGTTCGAAATTCATTTTAAATGGGATTTTTTTTTACAATTTATTCTTGGACTGGTTTTCATTACCTTGGACTTTTGATTCTTCTTTAACTTATTTTCTATGTAGTAGCTTTCTGTCACCCAAAGTAGCTACCTCGGAGCCTTTGGGGTAGGTGTAATTTGATCTTAGCCTTCTAAAGAAGCACAGGTAGTTGTAAGTCAACTATATTAGCTACATCTTTTGTATTTTAAAAACGGAATTGAAGAATATCACTTATCTATAAATTACACAATTTAAAAATGAACAATCTTACCTGATTCCTCGTACATGTCAAATAAAAAATGGTTTGAACATGTTACATAAAAAAATCAGTAGATTTGTCTTTACACAACTAACGTGGTAAACTGGAATGAGGGTCTTGAGTGATGATGCCAATACATCCTTTACATACTGGTTCGTAGCATCATAATCATGTGCTTCTAAATGATATGGAGTTAGGGGGAAGAGTTGAAGTAGGTAGCCCATATCATCCTTGTTGAGATGACTTCCATCATAAATGAGGAAAATATTGTATCAGCTCAAGTGGGAAAGGAATCGGGAACAGAACAAGGATGCTGTTTGATCATGCCCACTGCACCATGCCCCGAATGGTTTACCAGCCAAAGCGTCTGCAGATTTGATAAGAGTTGATCGCAATGTTAACAACTGAAGGAAATTTGATCAAGACCAATGCTGCCAGTGTACCTTGTACTGTTATGTTCAAGACTGTTTGACTTGTAGAGGCAAGAGGCCCAAGTCCCAAGGTGAGATGAGGTCCCTAGCCATTAGGCAAATGCCCATGTTGACCAAAACTTTTTTTAGGCTTTCTTTCTTTTCAACAAGAAAACTGACGGTTCCATTGACTCCATACAATCTGGCTGCTCAGCAATATTTATTTTGTTATATTTTCTTTGTATTCATGAGCTGTTGGCATATTCATTAAAGGACTCCTTATTTCTCAATCTCTGCATTCCCATGGAACATAGGATTACGTGAGCTTACTTGAAAAATGAGAGCTTCCTTTTATAATGAACTTTGCAGTAAGAGTTTGGTTTTTCAATAATAGCTAGTTTCCCCACATCATATTCCCTTCACCAGTGATCACGGCAAACACATGCTTATTGCTGTAGAGGAAGTAACCCAAGATTAAAGCGCCCTAATAGAAGGCCACAGATATAAGAGGCTGACCATAAAAAGGATCTTCTTGGAATCGAGCTTCATTTTGTGCCACCTTGTCTGTCAAGGAAACAGTATGATTTTCTGGCTGTCATTGGAGAGATGGGTGGAGGCCTGATGCTCAGTCCTTTGGATGAGGCGGATTGTTGCAATTAATAACGCTTAGCACCAGACGATAATGGTGAAGTTTATTTACCATCACCATATTAGTCATATGCAGTCCGAACAAATGGCAGTTGTTGTTGACACCTGGATCAATGGAATGTACCAGGTTTGGATGGAATACAGGTGGGGACAGGTGAGAGAAGACAGCAATTGTGAAGGAGGCATAGGGGAATACCATACACATTCTCAGGTAAGGAAAGTACAGAAATTAAGTGCATAGCCATCTAAATAAAGCAATACAAGGATAGAATGTTAATGCAATTGGCAACAAAAAAAAATAATTTCAATGCAGAAAATTTACACATCAAGAAAACAAGGAGATTATGGCATGAGATGACCATTAGGCCACTTATGCGCAGCATGTACATCCCTGAGAGTTTCTTTTCTCCCTTCCTTCGAAAACGCTGACTCACGGTCTATATGGCATCTGAGGGAAACAACACTCTGGGCTGTCATTTGCCTCTTTGTCCAGTCTCCAGTTTTGTCCATTCTCAAGGACAGCTACAATTCAACCTACATTCTCTGAGGAGGAGAAACCTACTACCATTACACTTTCAGAAAGTAGGTAACTTTTCTCGTATCCAATCTCCTACACCAACATAGACTTTTTCACATAACTCAAGTGACCATATCTTTGTTTACACTTTGATTGGTGACATTAAATGTTTTCCATAACCTCTTTCCTGTTTACATTAAAAGGGATAAACACAAAAGGGTATGCAGTTCCTGACAGGATAAAACAGGTTGTGTAAGCGAGCAGATGCTCGTTTAATATCTAGATAGAGGGGAATTCCTCTTGTTGGAATTAGGACCCTCACACACCAAGCCAGCTAGGTGTCATGCTTCATCATTGGGTCTGCTCCTCGTTGGGTCGGCGCTGCAATACCCGACGGGCACCCATGAAGGGGCTCTTTGGCGGAGATCTTTTATTCCTTGCCGTAAGGTGCAGTGCATGTGAGGGGCCTAGTGGGTGTAGATGTAAAGGAAGGTGAGGCTAAAATAGGAGGTAGGGGTCCAATCAGAACAATTTTAATGAGTATGGCCCCTCTCCTAATTAAAAATAAGTGTGGCGCGCCCCTGAAGTAGTGTTACAGAGTACTGCGCTCAAAGGTCAACATGTTTCTTGCCAAACTGTCTATTGGACGGCAATTCTTCAGGACCAGTATCAATTTCTATCTACACTATCAATCGTGGTCAATTGTAGTGAAAGTGAGAGACCACATACAGCACCCTAAAAAGTGGTACCTGTCACTCTAGAAGGACAACCTGTAATAAAAATGAGGAATAACAGCATCAATAGATGTATTGGCATTCATCATACAGTTAAAAACATGCCCGTGCAGCACTCAAACAGTGACGACGACATGCTTCACGTTGAGGTGCTGTGACAAACACGTGCGGCGACAGTGTAAAATAAAGAAAGTGGCAGCAATTTTGTAATAACTCACTCCATTAGGGTCAATAATTCGTGTCAGCGTATTCCAGCAGGTGTTGACACTGTAACGATGGATTTAACCCAGATCTTTTGACTGAAAAAACATATGGCTGGATCCAAACTGGGGTGGCGTAGTGGGCAAAAGAACGATGGATTTAACCCAGATCTTTTGACTGGGGGAGAATGTTTGCATTGTCAGCATTCCGTCCATCATTTGTTTGCTGTGACAAACACGTGCGGCGACGGTGTAAAATAAAGAAAGTGGCAGCAATTTTGTAATAACTCACTCCATTAGGGTCAATAATTCGTGTCAGCGTATTCCAGCAGGTGTTGACACTGTAAGGACTAGTGCCCTGTAAATAGGAAGTGAGGGGTTACATAAATAAAAACGGAGAGGTAGGGAAAACATAGTTGCCCCACCTGTCGCAACGGCCCGGGATTCAGAGGGGCACCATCAATCCGAGGTGACCGAGCAAGAAGGTGTTGTGTCCCATGGCATGGGGTACAGGGAGGGGCTGTGTCAGGAAGGGCTCACGCATGTCGGTACGGCGCGGGACAGTTCAGTAAGGATCAGCACCCAGATGGAGTGCAGCGGGAAAGGCTGCCGATGAGCCCAATTAGCGTGCTCTCTGTGGCCAAGGCGACTGTGCTGTTCCACTGCGCAATACCGCTATGACATGAGGATCAAGAACATGTCAGCCGGCGGCCCGTAATCTCACAAAACCTAAAGGGCTCACCTGGGGCGGATGAGCCTCGAGAACCAAAGGCATTGCCAAGAAGCGGGGAGGCAGTCAAGGAGTTGAATACTCAAGCGTCTTCTCCGTGCAATGGCGGAGGAACTACCCCTCACTCTTAAAAGGGATCCATTTCTCACACAGAAAGGTGCCATTTTAGTTCTTGGATATGTCCCTTTATGAACTCTGCCCTTTTATCTTTACCTAATCCAGTGAGCTTGACTGCAAAGGCCATCTCATCAACTGTGCCTTTCTCAACAACCAATTTGGATTCGACTGGCATTCAGGGCAGACAGTGAGCCATGCTATTTTTTGGGGTCTGGTAAATATTGCATCTAAATGTAATACCCCTCCAGACCCAGAATACAATGGGAGATCCTCGAAGTATTACATTGGGGCCCCTTGAAAGTGAAGGCAAACACCAAGGGTTTGTAGTCAGTCCTAATCACAAATGGCATTCCCCAAAGGAAAAAGATTGAAATGCCAAACCACTCAGTTGCACCCTAGGGCTTGCCTAGTATTGATTTTTCTGGTCACCACAATACACAGGAAGTGAAAGCAATAGTTTGCTTGTTTCTATCTACTAGCTGAATGAGGGCAGCACTCAACCTTTTTTTACTGGTGTCTATGATGAGCACAATCGGTCTCTTTAAGTTGAATTTTCCCAAGGATGGGATTTCTACAATAGCCAAATTGACTTGTTTGAATGCAGTTTGATGATTTAACTTTCAGAAAAACGACACATTTATCTTTAAAAGAGAACCCATATGTTCCACTCAGTTGGTAATGTTTTTGACAAATCTGGAATAAAATTCAAAAGTCACAGGAAGAACTTCTGTTCATTCTTGTTGGATGGGGCAGGAGCTTTTTTATAACTTCCACTAGGTCCAATATGGGCCATATCATATTGTGTGAAATAGTATGGGCGAGGTACTCAACTGACCACCCCCAATGCAGTACTTTTATTTTTATGTGAGTCTTGCTGACCTAAGTCTACCCTGAACGTGTCTCAGGGTGAGATCATGTTCTTTTTCAGATGCGCCAAATACCAATGTATTGTTCTGGAAACAGAGGACATGAGACACTCCATCCATGACATCTCGATTTATGCTTCGGAATACTTCAGCCACTGAGGCTAGATCAAAAGGCATGAGCACTTATCTGTAGGCCCCCAGTGGAGTGAAGTAAGAGGTCAGGTTATGTAGGGTGAAGGTCTACCTGATGAGAGGTGGAGGCCAAATCAAGTACACTGAAACCGCTTGCATCTTTAACTAGTGTTAATACTTCAGTGGATACGAGGAAGTGGGTGCCTATCAACCAAAATATTGGCATTTAAGTCTCAAAGGATGACACAAAGTCATATGTCCTTCCCTCGACTTAGCAGCAATGACTACAAGGGCAAGCCACTCTGAATATTCTATAGGCTCTAAGATTCCTTGTTCCAACAATCTATCTATCTCATTTCTGAGAGGAGCTTTCATGAGGTGAGGGATAAAGTGTACCTTATGAGTTACAGGCTTTGTGTTGGATTTTAACTTAAATATAGTGTTTGTATTCCTCAGCAAACTCAACTTATCTGCAAACACGACAGAAAACTCTTCACACACAACGTACCTACACATTGATGGGTCATTAAAAAGACAAGATCTGTCCTGGTAGGTTCCAGCTTGATTCAGAGTTCTTTTTGGTGTCCCCACCCTAGTAAATTATATCCCATTTTTGCAACATAAACTTTCCATTACTGACTTACTTTTGAAACTGATTCACATTTTATCACCCTTTATAGAGGTATAGGATCACATTGTGAACACCTGGTTTTATACCTGACTGCCCCAATATACATTTTTCCTTGATAGACATTTCTTTAAATAACTATCTGGCAATGTAAAATGAGAGCAAGATACTGTGATAACAGGTACAGATTTGTCATTCAATTATTCTCACAAATAGGAGGCTTAAGGTCATCATTATTTTCCACCACCAGGAAAAGCAGTTTCTTATCCTCTTACTCTAATGGATCTACCATATTGACTTGTCTAAGAGATGTTTCTCTACATACTCATGCAAAATGTCCCCTCTTGCCACATTTGGCTTTGCAGTTGATGTTCGTCAAATGCCCATACCAACCACAACTGTAGCACTTGACTATGCTGTCAGTATGTGCATATTTTGATTAATGGATTCCTGGTTTCTTCCTGAAGGTTCCTGTTATTTTGTACTTTGTTTACCTCTGCCTTTGTATTTTGTGTAGTCTTCTGTGTTCTCTATCCCTACAGCAATTGCTATTGCTTATTTTACTCCTGGGTTTGTGACTAAATGTTTTTCTTGCATCCTTGGATTGTTTTAGCGCCTGATCAACTGATCATTAATGAGAAATGTAGTCAATGGGCCAATATCACATGTGTTTGAAAGGCCTCTAAGAAATGCTATACATGCAGGGTCTTTTTCATTCATTCCCTGTACTCTGATTACAAATTTATGTTGATCAAAAACTACATTAATTCTTATCCCAAAATGTTTCTGCAGTCTGTTGATAGCGAGTTAGAACACATCCAATTTGGCTTCTGGTCCTTCTCCTCTCCTGCCAGGGATATCTGGTAGGTTGTCATATGCCTTTCTCCCTTCATTACCCAAGTTATGTAGTAGAATATTGATGGACTTGGCTCTCTCTGCAGGGTTACCCCCAAACGTTTTGCCCTCACCCCTCCTGTTTTCCTGAACTCATTTTTGTTGGCCTTAGGACTGTGCACTTTACTCCTGCTGACCAGTGCTAAGGTGTTTGTGCTCCCTACTTTAAACTTGTAAAATTGGCTTACACCCAAATGGCACATTTAATGTACTCATAAGTCCCTAGTAAAGTGTACTACATGTACACGGGGCCTATACATTAAATGCTACTAGTGAGTCTCCAGCACTTATTGTGCCATCCACTTAAGTAGCCTTTTTTAAACATGTCTCAGGCCTGCCAATGCAGCCTGTGTGCAGTTTTAAACTGCCAATTCGACTTAGCAAAATAAACCCCTTGCCAGGCCTAAAACTCCCTTTTTTAGGTCTCGCCTAGCGTTGCTGCGCACATGCGTAGCTCGCTCGGCGAGATTTATTGTTAATGAGGACTTTGAGAGAAGGGCTTGAAGCCCAGCCCCTCATTTCCATTGGGTAGCGTCGGCGTTTATGGAAACGTTGGCTTCCCATTGGAAAGGAGGGTTTTTCGTTGCCTCCCTTTGGCTTTTTGGTCCGGCCCTCCCGGACTGGCTCACCTGCTTCACGGCTGTCGTGAAGACTTTTCTTATCTGCTTGTTTATTTAACAAGGAGATAAGAAAAGTCTTCAGACAGCCGTGAAGCACACGAGCCAATGCTCTTACATTCGGCGCGCATGCCCACTTTCAAAGCGCAGCGGGACAATGCGGTCGTTTGTTTATGTCTCGTTATTATTATTGTGAAGGAAAGGTACCTGGGATGCTGTTTTTTTGCAAAATAGGCAGCAGCAGTTCCCTTCTATTGTTATGTTTGTGTATTTAACTGAACTGTGGTGATAAACGAAGCTTTAAAAGTGTGCGGCATTTCTTCCGCCAGGCAGTAAATTGAGCGTTCTGCTACACTTTCTTATATTCTGTTGAGCGCATGCGTAGTCTGATCTGACCGTCACATGACAGGAGAGAACGGTAACTCGTCCAAATGAGTTTGATCTGCGCATAAGCATTTCGGAAAAAGGTGGCTGTCCTGTCAGTGTGAGGCGGAAGTGACGCAATCGGCTCGGTGTTTGTCATCCCTGCTGTTTGGTGGTGTACTGAAACAGCCATGGATACCTCCGCTAAAGAGAAAGAGGCGTTAGCGCTCTTAGCCGAAGCAGATGTGAAGCTGCGTTCTTCCAAGTCCTTCTTCAGTGGCCTTTTCCGGTGAGGATGTTGTGATTCTTAGGGGAACGTTAGGGACTTGGGAGGAGGGCAGAAAGGGTGCCATACTGCATGTACTGCAGACAGGACATGCTTTGGTGCCTTCTTTACCACCCTGCCCTCCCTCCCGTTGTCCGTGGCTTCTTTACCCCCCACCTCCCTCCCGTTCTCCTTTGAGGCATTTTAAATGCCTACAAAATATGAACTCAGCCCGTGTTGCGTTTGCTGTGGCGAAATAATCTTTTGATCTGTTAAAAATACACGACGCAAAGGAATTTATTTGTCCGCTTATTTATTAGCAGTTCATACTTTCTATTATCTACCGCCTCCGATGAAAATCTGCAGGCCTCCGGCTGTGAGAAAAGTGGTGTGTGGTGGGGGTGTTCTGTCAATTCACAATTTATGGTGGCCTCTGCACCTCGTATGGTGGCCTCTGCACAATCTGCACACGAGGCTCTTCACAAGCACACCCTCCCTACCTTACCGGGACTTGTTCGTTCCTCTTGTGACCCCCACCGCCACTACAATGCGTTGACTTCTCTCACAGCTGGGGGCCCCCAACACAACGTTCTACTTGCTTATGATGGTAGCGCTGCCCTGTAGCAGGGTAATGCAAAATGATGTGCCCCCACCCCGTAAAATTTAATCAGTCCCCTCCCCCCGAAATCTCCGAGATCTCATAGATATGCACTGGCGGCCCTAGACTGATTGGGGCCCTCTGAAGCGTTGCCCCTTCCCACCTACTACACTGCAAGGGCTGGCGGTACACCCCGGCTGCTAGCTACCACCTTCGCAACTCTACCATTAAGCACCGTAGGCCCGCTGTGACGGAGGAGCTCGTCTGACTGTGGTGTGCAGGGCACGCGGTTACTGTGGGGTGGGACGGCTGGCTCACAGGCCAAAGCTCCCGTGCATCGGCGAGGTGGCCTGTGGACACAAAGGGCACCGTGGGGGAGAGAAGACGCTCCCGTATACCTTGCAGTAACATCAGTCATATCAGCATCACTTACTGGGTTCGAACAAATTCTCGGCCATTGAAAAATCGCTTAGATCACATTCCAGTCCACTGTTTTGTGTGTTTTTTTTACCCACTGTGCACTCCAGACGGAGAAACTAGATGTAAATCAATCTTGGACCTGCTCCAGTATGAATAGTCAAGCTACCAGGCTACGGCTCCCCTGATGGGCAACATAGGCAAACCCAGACAGACTCTAGAAACGCCATTTACGCAGTTACTGTCTGCAATGGCACAAAACAAAAAGCTTCTAGTTTTCCTTTTGTCTAAGTTTAATTAAACTACTTATCTCTTGGGCGAGGACTAATTTATCAGCGGAGAGCTAGTCCAAGGTGGCTTGCAAAAGGTCCCTCCATTAGCCATGCAGGCACCTGGGGTGGAGTGGAAATCCATAAATGTCAAATCCAACTCACACCAAGGAATTTGCCTTAGGAATCGTGGCCTCTCCACTGTGGCTGACCACGCAATTCTGAGATTTTATGCCATGGTATTTAAGCATGTCCATAACAAGGTATATGCACCAAAGGGTCTGATTACTTGCCATCTATCATTTCTTTAAAGTTTGTGGTTATATCACACTGCAACAAAAAGTACGTTAAATGTAAGTGGCCAATGGGAACCTCCAATGCCCTCAATCAGGTTTCGAATTCGAACTACAAAGAGTCAAGCCGGTGCCACTTAAAAATGTACTACCGGTCAAAGACAGACTTCGGTACCCTTAAAACACTCTACTAACTGCTCACCCGGATCACAGTGGCCTTCAGCCTCGAATGGGGCGCATGACTGCTTGGAGATAGGAGTGGAGAGGGCTGCAGAAAACAGAGGTGTCAAGAGAAGCAACCGATTTAACTGTGGTGCGCAGGAGATTTTGAGCTATTCGCATTGTAAATGACAATGCCTTTTTTATGTTTTGTTTTTTAAAACATAAATAAAAGGCATTTTGTCTGAGCGCTGCAATGAGGGTTGCAGTACAGACAGGGCGGTTGGGTGGAAGACTGGATTGGTGTAAACCACCATGAAAGGAGCAGGCTGCAAGTTGTAAAACAATTTGACAGCTGGCACAGAGGACGTTTGGCTGTGCGAGTGAAAACTGGTAGTTTTAAGAACTGGTGGAAAGAAACTGGAACTTCTGGAATTGTCACACATTGTGACAACGAGGCACATACAGTTGGTGGGGATACAGATTATTGTGGAAGATGCCGAGTCTACAGCTTATGTGCTGACAGTGGACGTGCATATACATTATACAAACGTAAATCCAGCCTTGGTCTGAGTGTCTATACTGCACATTTAGTCTCTGCATTGGCAGTACCTTGACTCCTACCTCCTACTCTCTCTCTATGACTAGCTGGGATTAGCTGTCAACATCTTGGAAAAAAAATAAGTATTGCATTTACATGAGTTTATGCTATTTGCATTGGAAATTCATTATATTTATGTTTTTGAAGAAACAATAACATTAATAAAAGACATTACCATTTACAATGCCAATAGCTCACACTCGTGTAAATGCAACGCAATAGGTTTCGCATTTACAAAACTTTTAGCTATTGGCATTTTAAATTACAATGCCTTTTATTTATGTTTTACAAAAGAAAAACAAAAAAAAAACAATTACCTTTACAATGACAATAGCTCAAAACAATGTCAGTGCGAGACCTATTGCATTGTAAATGCTTGTCATACATATGTCACCCCTAAGTTTGTCCCTAAACAGCTGTTAGGGCAGGGTGCATTGTATTTAAAAGTGTGACATGTACTTTTAAGTTTTACATGTCCTGGTAGTCAAAAACTCACAAATTCCTTTTTTTATTACTGTGAGGCCTACCTCTCCCATAGCATAACACTGTGTTCCCTTATAACATTTACTAAATGATAGATTGTTAGGGAGCAGGTAGAAATATCATGTTTGGTGTCTAAGCAATTGTAATTTAAAATCCTCTTTAATGGTAAATTCAGATTTTAAGTCACAATTCCGAAAATGCCACATTTAGAAAGTTGAAGTATCCTGGGGCACTTGATCGCGCCCCACCTGCCGCACTGCAAATGTGGGGAAGCTTCCCTCCTTATATCCATTTCTTCCAGTATTATCCAATGTAATCTTGTGACACTCATAGTAGTCATTATTTTTAAACACTTTTCCAATTTCATTAAAACACTGTTGAGACAGCATCCTTTCACCTTCCATCTTTATTTTAGCGTCTTCCAATGTTTACTGAGTGCCCATCGAGGCTTTTTCACAGCAACATAATCAGTCAAAGGTGAAACACAGAGTAGGCTCATCACGTTATGTTCCCAATGCATTTTGAGCCTCATGGGCTCTTCGTCAGGGGTTTCTACAAGAATAAAAGACAATTCAGCCAGTTGTACCCTGCTAACCTTCACTGTTAAATCATAATCACAATAAAACGATCATACTACGCTCACCTAGTGCCTAAGCCTACCGCCTCCCACTCAATCCAACATAACTTGATTTCCTCAATAATTCACCCGCCTGATCAAACAACATGCAATCCCCTCCCTCCCCTTTCCAACTCTACGTGCCCTCTCTCACTAAACTCCCTGAAACAACCAGATAAACTGATGTCTCATTCCCAATCTCCTGTGCTCAAAACCCACTTTTAAAACTGCCAACCTATTGTAACTCCAAACCCTCTCATATTTCGATTTCCCCTTCATTCGGAATAGTGCTAAAATACCTTGATGAAGCCGCAGCCGGCGACCTGACCTCCTCATCCACCTTCCCCAATATCTCAAAAAATCCGCTGAAGCCATTAGTTTTTAACCACCTCCTCACCTTTTACCACCCAATCCTAGCTAGAATGTTAACCATGTGGCCTGTTCTCCTACGCTGCGCCAGGTTATTCTAAGACTACTCTCAAACTACTAACCCCACAATGCACCCTACGCTACCCAATTCCCACTAGTGATGTGATCAACTGAATAAAGCCCCCCATCTCTACCTCGTCTTCTCTGTATAATATAAATGTGCACTAAAAAGAAAAAGTGATGCCAAAAGTGTAACAATGCCATAATCCCACATTTGCACAAATAAATCCGTTTAACCATAATTGCGTGTATTAACACCAATCGTGCTTACTACAGTTCATACACAAATAAACAATCCATAAGTAAAGGCCAACAGTTCACGAATGTGCTGCAAGTTGTTCTTTTATCAAATGTTCAATAAATCCACTCCAGTCCTTCGCTGTCCAAACAGTGTATGAATGTTCCTTGTTTCAAAATACTTTCTCTTAAACTCATCCTCGGGGTGCAAACTGCTGTTGGGACGATAGTATTGCTAAGCAGAAAAATGATTAATAGAGAATGCACTCCTTCCCTTATGTAAACTCGTTTACATAAGGGAAGGAGTGCATTCTCTACTAATAATAAAAAAGAATTTACATTTAGAAAGTTGGCATTTTCTTGTCCTAACCATTTGGTGCCTGCAGCCTGTTTCCTGGGTCACATGACTAGGTGAAGTTGGCAGTTGGCCTTTGTGTATTCCTCCCAGACAGCCACACTACAGAGGGACTGGGTGTTGGATAGATGGGACATCCAATTAGGATGGGGGACCGAGCTGTACATATCCCCACTTGCACTTCAAAGACACTGCATTAGCTTGCACACAAATAACTTCACACTAGCCTATTGTGACTGGGACCAGGGCAGGGAGGAAGGAAATTCCAGACACTTCTGTGGGGGAAAACACCAGATGTTTCTTCCACTTAAAAGTTGGCAACAGGTATACAACTAGGACCCTCAGACCCACTGTTCAGTATACTCCTGGACTGCCCTGCTACCTGAGGCCCGCCCTGCTGTCTGAGAAGGAACACTGGACTTGCTCCCTCCATCTCAGTCTACCTGAGTGACTCCAAGGGCTAGTTAGCTGGCCTCCAGTTCTGAGCTACAGGGACACAACAAGTTTCCCCCCTCGGCCGTCACCTACCCAGCCGGACATTGGGCACAGTTCTCCCCGTCTCCCCGCCGTGTCTCCTTCCTCCCCCTCCCTTCGACGAATTACTGTAACATTTGTTTTTGCCTATGTTTTACTGTGCTCTGGGAACTGATGTAATTTGTAACTTGTAACGCAACGATCCTCATGTAAAGCGCTCTGATACCTACGGGTCTAGCCAGCGCTATATAAAACTCTTCAAATAAATAAAATAAATAAATAAATAAGCTCCAGAGGCCTCTCTGCAACTGCCCAGCTGCGCTGCCGCACTGGATCTGCCTGGACCTGATCGAGCCCTGCTGGCCTCTGCTGGAATGAGTTCTTGAACGCCAAGCAGTGCCTCTCAGGTCGTGGGCCCTATGTGTGGTATCAGTTGAGCTCCTCCTGGAAGAAAATAAGAAATCCTGAAGTTTTGGGCTCTTTGCAAACGCAATCAGGCCCGTTCACTTCAAGATATTGCTGCATACCAACGTGAAACTTCGGTGAACCTGACTCTTTGCGCCACAGCAAGCTCCCGCAACGCAAGATCTGCACTTCACGCGACAGCGACGACCGTCCATGATGCCCAGCCTGCTCTTTGTGCTACAGTGCTGACCATCCTCAATGCTCCACCTCCTCCTCGTGGCCTCCTCCACTGCGAACTGGACTCTGATCACCAGACTTCAAGAAGGTAGCTTTTTCAGCAGGACTAATCTGGTCCCTGTAGCTGAACAACACTCGATCATGGTTGGTCTGACCTTTAGCTATTCACCCAGTCTCGCACAACCAGATAACCGCGAGGGGCGCTTTGTGCTTTTAGGCGCTATACTTAACTGAAATCTTTGAAATTGCGTACCTACTGATTGGATTTTTGTCAGTTTGGTGTCAAATAATTTATTTGAATTTACTCTGTTTTCCTAAATTGGTATTGGATTTTTCTTCTGATGTGTTTTCACTTTATAACTGTTTAAGTGCTGCATAAATACTTTACACATTGCCTCCAAGTTAAGCCTGGCTGTTTTTGTGCCCAGCTACCAGAGGGTTAAGTACTGGTTAATTTAGTGACTTTCTGTGGTTCACCCTCACAAGGATTGTGGTTGTTGCTTGAGCAGGGTCTCACCCCCTTCAACCAACAACCCAATTTTCCACAAATATGTTGCTTCCACAATGGTGTGCTTTTTTCTCTACCAATTGTTATTAGGAAGGGTTCAAAAAATGTTGTCCATGGTTTCCAGGGAAGAGTGAGTTCTCCAATGTCATTAAAGAAAGGGGGGTGGGGGGTGGGGGTTGTGACATGTTTGATGCAGCCACAGTAAAATGGAAAATATGAAGATAAATAATACTTCAAGAAAAAGGAAAGATAAAGTGCTGGCTAAAGGTACGTTTGAGAACGAAGCACTGTTAGGCTGTGTACGCTATGTTAAAACAGTTTTGTATTTGGAACAGTTGGTCAGAATTAACAGATAGTGGAAAAAAATGTTCACTCAAAATGTGCAACGAGGTGCACAAGCGTTGCAGTACTGTGAATGCATTTAAATGTACAGAAGAGTAGTTCCTATGCTAGCAACAGGAAGGCTCAAAAATACAACAGCAGCACAGCCAGTCATCTTTTTTATGTGGTCTCTGAAATCTTCTTTCAATGAGGAAGTGGCAGTTAGATGCAGTCCTGTGCCCGTGTTCAGGAGCATGCCTGCAGAAGCAGAGCTCAGTCAAAACAAGACTGGACAGTCCACCCGAGATTGCGCTGAGCTCTGTGTCCTCAGTGCGGACGGCGGAGCCTTGGATACTATGGAGAAGAAAAGCGAAGCTGCCACTGAACGGATCACCACTGCCTCGCTGTCTCTTCCATAGCACAGGAGGGAGTACAAGAAGGAGCAGCGTGGGGAAGAACTACGCTGCCAGTGCCGCCGCGGTGCTCAAACCTCTACAGCGCAGTTTGTGGAAGATAAAAGCAACTTGTTTTACTTATTTTCTTACTTTGTTGCAGTGATAGATGGTCGCACTGAGATTTGAAGCAGTATTCTTACAAAGTTGCGTGGGAGTGTTAAGCCCTCGAGCTGATCCCGTCACAGTGTGCCTACAGACCCTCACAGCAGTTTCCCAGCACTGCATAGGTGTAACAGGTTGAGGATGTAGTCACATAAGCAGCAGTGTAGAGATTATGATCTGTAAACAGAGGCTACGTGACTGCAAATCTGTAGAGAAAGCTTCCTTTAAAATGGTGGCAAGGTAAAGAACTTGTAGGCCCTTGACTAGGTACAGCTTGGGGATACAGCCAACTCCACACAGCTATCATCCCCTGTGTTGTAAATAATAATGCTCAGCACCAGAAGACAAAAATGTTTCACCATCACCAGGCTCGTCAGGGGCAATCAAAACAAAAAACGACAGTTGTAGTTGACAGCTGACAGCTGGATCCACGGAATGTTCCAGGGCCAGAGGAAATAGATGTGGTTACAGGAAGAGGGGAGATACTATTTGTAAAGGAAGCATAGAGGAATACAACACGGATGTCGTCCAATAGGATAGTACTATTCTTATCTGTCAGGAGTTTTAGCAAGGACCTGGTTCTACAGAATCCATGAATACAGGAAGGAGTCTGCACTGAAACGAATACAGGTTCTTTGTCCGTGGTACTGGGAAAAGAAAGTGGGGACCTAGGATAAATGAACGTGGTGCTGTTAAATCAATAACGGTATCCCAACCAGCACTCCTTTGAGACAAATGTCTCTAGAAATCTAACACCCTTTTAATTGTAGGAATATATTCACAAGTCTCGTGAATCCTTCGAAAATAGTGTTTATTCCGTTTTTAACATCATCATTGTTGCATCACAATGGTTTCAGTAGCCTCTGTACTATTCAACTATTCATCTTTAGATAAACATCCGTACATAGGTCAAATAAGGAATCCGTTTAGTTTTGGTATGCAATTCCCTATGCATTTCGGGACTGGGCCCTTCGTCAGGGGAAATGTCGAAATCTGAGAAAGCAAAGTATGAGCTATTAAAATCCAAGGAGGTCTAGCGGTCCGCGGCTAGATACTAATAATTGGTGTGTAAATATCGTACTAGGGATAAATACCAGCTGATGCTGTGTTAGAGGCCAGAGGAAGTGGCAGCATGCTCAGGGTCTTTTGCTTGGGAGGGGTAGACATCCAAGATATTTGGAAGCTGGGATAGATGTACTATTAGAAAGGAATCTCTAAGATTCTCCTGTGCCTCATTCATGCACCTCCTGCATTCAGCTACTCTCTGACAGAAATTCAACATTAAGTGAACACAGCTGGAAAACTTTTTGGCACGTGTCCCTCAACCCGACACACCCTTCCTCTCATGGTTCATTTATTATGCTTCATTATAATTTTTTGTTGCACTGTACTTATGTTGCATGCACCCAGTACATCTCACTTCCTTTTGGGCAGAAGTAGCCTGAATGTGGGATTTAGTCTATGCTGCTTTGAAGTAGGGTTAAGCTTGCCTTCCTCCACGTGTAAACCTTTATGGGAATTGAGCTTAATTGCTAGAGATCACAGCCTGTGCCCATGGCATAGGCAGGAATTTGAAACTGATTGGGCTATGACCAAATGTGATTGGGCAGGCAATGATGTGAGCTTTTAGTTGGATAAAAGGTAAAAGCATTTTTGCTGGTGGGCTTATTTTTTTCTCCAATGATTCTGTTGAGGGATGAGTGGTTAATAAGGCAATTAATAACGCTAATGCTAATTATATTATGTTAAGAAGATAGAGGGCTTAAAGATTCTCACTCAAGAAACATTTAGGACATGTTGCATCTATTTTCTGCCCTTTACTGACCTCTCCTGTAAATTTTATTTTGGGGAGGAGGGGTAATATTTGTATCATTTCTGTCTTTTAAAGCGTTTCAGCCAGTGTTAGACCTGGCCCTTTTGACCGGTTTAGCCCCAAACTTTTTTGCCTTTTTCCTCCTATTTTTCTGAGCCTGTTTTTGTTGGCTATATGATTCTAGGCACTTTACCATTGTTCATCAGTGTTAAAGTGCGTATGCTCGCTGTATAAATTGTGACAATGATTGGTTATCCATGATTGGCATATTTGATTTACTGGTAAGTCTCTAGTAAAGTGCATGGTGTGTGCCAGGGCCTGTAAATCAAATGCTACCAGTGGGCCTGCAGCACTGGTTGTGCCACCCACATGAGTATCCCGGTAAATGTATCTCAGACCTGCCACCGCAGTGGCAGCGCGAACAGTTGTGAACTGCCATGTTGCCCTGGCAAGTGCACCCACTTGCCAGGCCCTGAGCTTTCCTTTTCTTACATGTAAGACACCCCTATGGTAGGCCCAAGGTACCCCCATGGGCAGGCGGCAGTGTATGTGAAAGGTAGGACATGTACTGGTGTGTGTGACATGTCCTGATAGTGAAATACTGCCAATTTCGTTTTGCACTATTGAAAGGCTATCTGTCCCATAGGATAACATGGGAGTTGCTTTGTAACATTTTACAAGTATAAGTTTCCATAGGGACAAGAAGGAAAAATTGAGTTTAGGCTCTCTGAACTCAGAATGTATTAATGCACCTTTTGGTGAAGATGGTTTTTAAATTCTGTGTTTGAAAAGGGCACTTTTAGAAAGTGGGCATTTTCTAACTTTACCATCCTGTGTGCCTCTGGCTGTTTGTGTATTCAGCGTCTGGTGTTTGAGTGACAAGAGCTGGGGATGTGCATTCACTCTAGACAGTCACTGGGGGGGTTGGGGTGTGCCCTGCCTTGCCTGGGTGACTCATCGCTGGCCTGAATAGACATGGTCTGCATCTATAGTTTTGCTTACACCTGAATAGGCTGTGTCTCTGTTTCACAATGCTGTCTCTGCCCCCTCTGGTCATGCTGCACCAGGAAGGACAGGACTGGTTTGGACTGGGTTTAGAGACCCTAGCCACAAAGAGGACAAATGACAATTTGGGGTATAAATATTAGACCTAAAACCCCAGGACTTTAGATTACTTCAAGGAACAAGAGGACCCTGCCAAGAAGAAGAAGAGCGGAAAGACTGTGTGAGGAGTGCTGCCTTTTCTGAGTTAGGGGTAGGTTGGCCTGCAGTTGCTTCTGTCTGTGGTGGAGGAAAAGGACGGATTCTTTTTGCCCTATTGTGGTTTCCTGCATGTGAAGAAAATCTCCTAGGGCTTGTGTGTGCTTGCCTCCTGTTGGAAGTCTCAGGGAAATCAAAGACTTCATGCAAAGATATCCTTGCTGGGTCTAAAAAGTGACCTGCTGGGTGGGAGAGCTGAACAACTGTGTGAGGAGCGCTGCCCCTGATGTGTGTGGGGCGGGACGGACTGCAGTTGCTGCTCCTGGCTGGTGCAGGCAAAGGACTGGACTGTTCTGCACCTTTTTTTTTACAAGAAAGTAAGCGTGTGTTGAGCGCTTCATTTGTGGCCTGTTAGACCTGGCACCATTGGCGTGGGTCTCCCTTCCATTTTTCGCTGTTGTCTCCTCTGTTTTACTGGTAGAT